>JADRCC010566178.1:0-14222 GCA_019843855.1 Hylomyscus alleni
CAAGATTCCAATTTAAAATCATATCTCATGATGCTGATAGAGGAATTTAAGGACATAAATAACTCCCTTAAAGAAATACAGGAGAACACAGGTAAACAGGTACAAGCTCTTAAAGAGGAAACACAAAAATCCCTTAAAGAATTACAGGAAAGCACAACCAAACAGGTGAAGGAATTGAACAAGACCAACCAGGATCTAAAATGGAAGTAGGAACAATTAAGAAATAACAAAGAGAGACAACTCTGGAGATAGAAAACCTAGGAAAGAAGTTAGGAGTTATAGATGCAAGCATCACCAACAGAATACAAGAGATAGAAGAGAAAATCTCAGGTGCAGAAGATACCATAGAAAACATTGACAAGACAGTCAAAGAAAACACAAAATGCAAAAAAGGTCCTAATCCAAAACATCTAGGAAATCCAGGACACAATGACAAGTCCAAACCTAAGGATAATAGGTATAGAAGAGAGTGAAGATTTCAAAATTAAAGGGCCAGTAAATATCTTCAACAAAATTATAGAAAACTTCCCTAACCTAAAGAAAGAGATGCCCATGAACATACACAAAGCCTATATAACTCCAAATAGTTTGGACCAGAAAAGAAATTCCTCCTGTCACATAATAATCAAAACACCAAATGCACAAAACAAAGAAAGAATATTAAAAGCACTAAGGGAAAAAGGACAAGTAACATATAAAGGGAGACCTATCAGAATTATACCAGACTTCTCACCAGAGACTATGAAAGCCAGAAGATACTGGGTTGATGTCATATAGACCCTAAGGGAACACTAATGCCACCCCAGGCTACTATACCCATCAAAATTCTCAATTATCATAGATGTCAACCAAAGTATTCCATGACAAAACCTAATTTACTCAATATCTTTCCTCAAATACAGCCCTTCAAAGAATAATAAATGGAAAACTCCAACATGAGGAGAGAAACTACATCCTAGAAAAAGCAAGAAAGTAGTCTTTCAACAAAACTAAAAGAAGATAGCCACATGAACAGAATTCCAATTCTAACAACAAAAATAGCAGGAAGTGACAATTACTTTTTCTTAATATCTATTAATATCTGTGGATTCAAATCCTCAATAAAAAAATGTAGACCAACAGACTGGTTATGTAAACACTACCCAACATTTTGTTGCATACAGGAAACCCACCTCAGTGACAAAGACAGACACTACCTCAGAGTAAAAGGCTGGAAAACATTTTCCAAGCAAATGGTTCCAAGAAAAAAGCTGGAGTAGCCATTCTAATATCAAATAAAATCGACTTTCAACATAAAGTAATCAAAAAAGATAAGGAGGGACACTTCATACTCATCAAAGGTAAAATCTACCAAGATGAAATCTCAATTCTGAACCTCTATACTCCAAATACAAGGGAATCCACATTTATAAAAGAAACTTTCTTAAAGCTCAAAGGACACATTGCACCACATACAATAGTAGTGGGAGACTTCAACATCCCACTCTCTGCAATGTACAGATCATGGAAACCGAAACTAAACAGAGACACAGTGAAACTACAGAAGTTATGAAACAAATGGATTTAAGAGATATCTATAGAACATTTATCTTAAAACAAAAGGATATACATTCTTCTCACCACCTCACAGTACCTTCTCCAAAACTGACCATATAATCATTCACAAAACAGGCCTCAACAGATACAAGAAGATTGAAATGATTCCAAGCATCCTATCAGATCACCATGGAATAAGGCTGCTCCTCATTAACAACAGAAGCAATAGAAAGTCCACATACATGTGGAAGCTGAAAAAACTCTAGACAATGATAAGTTGGTCAAGGAAGAAATAAAGAAATTAAAGACTTTTTAGAGTTTAATGAAAATGAAGCCACAATACACCCAATCTTATGGGACACAATGAAAGCAGTCCTAAGAGGAAAACTTATAGCTCTGAGTGCCTCCAAAAAGAAACCAGAGAGAGCATACTCTAGCAGTTTGACAGCACATCTGAAAGCTCTAGAACAAAAAGAAACAAATATACTCAAGAGGAGTAGATGGCAGGAAATAATCAAATTCAGGGCTGAAATCAACCAAGTGGAAACAAGAAGAACTATACAAAGAATCAACCAAACCAGGAGCTGGTTCTTTGAGAAAATCAACAAAATAGATAAACCCTTAGCCAGACTAGCTAGAGGTCACAGAGAGTATCCAAATTAACAAAATCAGAAATGAAAAGGGAGACATAACAACAGAAACTGAGGAAATCCAAAATATCATGAGATCCCTACTACAAAAGCCTATACTCAACAAAATTGGAAAACCTGGATGAAATGGAGACTTTTCTAGACAGATACCAGGTAATAAAGTTAAATCAAGATCAGACAAATGATCTAAACCGCCCCATATCCCCTAAGAAAATAGAAACAGTCATTAATAGTCTACCAACCAAAAAAAGCTCAGGACCAGATGGGTTTAGTGTAGAGTTTTATCAAACCTTCAAAGAAGACCTAATACCAATACTCCTCAAACTATTCCACAAAATAGAAACAGAAGGTACTCTACCCAATTCATTTTTGAAGTCACAATTACTCTTATACCTAAACCACACAAAGACCTAACAAAGAAAGAAAACTTCAGACCAATTTCCCTTATAAATATGGATGAAAAAATACTCAATAAAATTCTTGCAAACTGAATCCAAGAACACATCAAAACAATCATGCATTATGATCAAGTAGGTTTCATCTGAGTGATGCAGGGATGGTTCAATATATGGAAATCCATCAATGTAATCCAGCATATAAACAAACTCAAAGAAAAAAACCATATGATCATCTCATTAGATGCTGAGAAAGCATTTGACAAAAATCCAACACCCGTTCATGATAAAAGTCTTGGAAAGATCAAGAATTCCAGGCCCATACGTAAACATAGTAAAAGCAATATATAGCAAACCAATAGCCCACATCAAACTAAATGGAGAGAAACTTGAAGCAATCCCATTAAAATCAGGGACTAGACAAGGCTACCCACTCTTTCCCTACCTATTTGATACTGTAATTGAAGCCGTAGCCAGAGCAGTTAGACAACTAAAGGAGATCAAAGGGATGTAAATTGGGAAGGAAGAAATCAAATTATCACTATTTGCAGATGATATGATAGTATACTTAAGTGACCCCAAAAATTCCAACGAACTCTTAAACCTGGCAAACAATTTCAGCAATGTAGCTGGATATAAAATTAACTCAAGCAAATCAGTGGCTTTCCTCTACACAAAGGATAAACAGGCTGAGAAAGAAATTAGGGAAACAATACCCTTCCCAATAAGCAAGTGAAAGACTTGTATGACAAGAAATTCAAGTCTCTGAAGAAAGAAATCGAAGATCTCAGAAGATAGAACGATTTCCCATGGTCATGGATTGTCAGGATTAAAATAGTAAAAATGGCCATCTTGCTGAAAGCAATCTACAGATTTCATGCAATCCCCATCAAAATTCCAACTCAATTCTTTACATAGTTGGATAGAGCAATCTGGAAATTCATCTGGAGTAACAAAAAATCTAGAATAGTGAAAATTATTCTCAACAATAAAAAACTTCTGGTAGAATCACCATCCCTGACCATAAGCTGTACTACAGAGCAATTGTAATAAAAACTGCCTGGTGTTGGTACAGTGACAGGCAGGTAGATCAGTGGAATAGAACTGAAGACCCAGAAATGAACTCACACACATCTGGTCACTTGATCTTTGATAAAGGAGCTAAAACCATCCAGTGGAAAAAAGTCAGCATTTTCAACAAAAGATGCTGGCTTAACTGGCAATTAACATGTAGAAGAATGCAAATCAATCCATCCCTATCTCCTTGTACAAAGCTCAAGTCCAAGTGGATCAAGGACCTCCACATAAAACCAGATACACTGAAATTAATAGAAAAGAAAGTGGGGAAGAGCCTCGAACATATGGGCACAGGGAAAATTTTCCTGAACAGAATATCAATAGCTTATGCTCTAAGATCAAGAATTGACAAATGGGACTTCATAAAATTGAAATGCTTCTGTAAGGCAAAGAACACTGTCAATAGGACAAAATGGCAACCAACAGATTAGGAAAATATCTTTACCAGTCCTACATCTGATAGAGGGCTAATATCCAATATATACAAAGAAATCAAGAAGTTAGACTCCAGAGAACCAAATAACACTATTAAAAATGGAGTACAGAGCTAAACAAAGAATTCTCAACTGACAAATACCAAATGACTGAGAAGCATCTAAAGAAGTGTTCAACATCCTTAGTCATTGGGGAAATGCAAATCAAAACAACCCTGAGATTCCACCTCACACCAGTCAAAATGGCTAGGACTAAACACTCAGTTGACAGGTGATGCTGGCGAGGTTGTGGAGAAAGAGGAACTCTCCTTCACTGCTAGTAGGATTGCAAGCTGGTACAACCACTCTGGAAATCAGTTTGGTGGTTCCTCAGGAAATTGGACATAGTACTACCTGAGGCCCCAGCTATACTACTCCTGGGCATAGTCCCAGAAAATGTTCCAACATGTAATAAGGACACATGCTCCACTATGTTCATAGCAGCCTTATTTATAGTAGCCAGCAGCTGGAAGCAACCCAGATGTCCCTCAACAGAGGAATGGATACAGAAAATGTGGTACATTTACACAATGGAGTACTACTCAGCTATTAAAAACAATGAATTTATGAAATTCTTAGGGAAATGGATGGATCTGGAGAATATCATCTTGAGTGAGGTAGCCCAATCACAAAAGAACACACATGGTATGCACTCACTGATAAGTGGATATTATCTCAGAAGCTCAGAATACCCAAGATACAATCCACAAACCACATGAAACTCTAAAAGAAGGAAGACAGAAGTGTGGATACTTTGATCCTTCTTAGAAGGGGAAACAAAATACACATCGAAGGAGTTGCAGAGACAAAGTGTGGAGCAGAGACTGAAGGAAGGACAATCCAGAGGCTGTCTTACCTGGGAATCCTTCTCATATACAATCACCAAACCCAGAAACTATTGTGGATGCAAGTTCTGGCTGACAGGAGCCTGATATAGCTGTCTTCTGAGAGGCTCTGATAGTGCCTGACTAATACAGAAGTAGAAGCTCACAGTCATCCCTTGAACTGAGCACAGGGTCCCCAGTGAAGGAGCTAGAGAGAAGACCCAAGGAGCTGATGGTGTTTGCATCCCCTTAGGAGGAACAACAATATGAACTAACTAGTATCCTCAGAGCTCCCAGGGACTAAACATCCAACCAAAGAGTACATACACATGGTGGTACTCATGGCTCCATCTGCATATAGCAGAGGATGGCCTAGTAGGTGATTAATGGGAGGAGAGGCCCTTGGTCCTGTGAAGGCTACTATGCCCTAGTGTAGGAGAATGCTAATGCCAAGAAGTGAGAGAGGGTGGGTTGGTGAGCAGGCAGAGAGAGGAGGGAAATGTTTTTTTTTTTTTGGAGGGGAAACCAGGAAAGGGGATATAATTTGAAATGTAAATAAAGAAAATGTCTAGTAAAAAAAAAAGAAAAAAAGAAGGATTATATAAAGCATTTTAGAGGTCAGGTGTTGGTAGCATACACTGTTAATCCCAACCTTGGAAGGCAGAGGCAGAAGAATATGTGAATTTGAGGTCAGCCTGTTCTATAGAGCTAACAGAGCTACTTCTAGGACAGCCAGGGCTACACAAAAATACCCTGTCTCAAGACAACAAACCAAAGTTATTTCAGGGCTGGGCAGTTAGATCAGTAGTAAAGAGTATTTGCTCTTTGAGTGTGAGGACTTGAGTTCAATTCTACAGCATCTACATTAACACACACACACACACACACACACACACACAAACTCATGCATGTAAGGAACAGATTGGGGCGGGTGGAGAGACACACAGACAGAAAGTATATGTTGTGAATCTGTTTATTTTTAAGTACAACATGTGTAAACTCACAGGAACATGACAAGTAAAGGAGCGGAAAAACACTGACATGGTGACAGCCATTTGGAGGACTTTGTCATTGAAATTTTCAGAAAATTTCTCCGTCTTTTTATTACAACTTCTCTATCACAAACGACAATATATATTTCAAGTGTTGATTTCCTCTATTTCATAGTAAATAATAAAACAGTGAAGGTAATATTTAAAGTAAACCTCCATAACCTGATTCAACTAATATCATTACTATAATTTTTATAATATTGATCTCCTCATGTTCCCCAACTGCATATACGAGGACAAAATATGATATAATCATAACTCTAAGCTTATATGTAATATATTAATAAAATTGAAACTGCAAGGCATAAAAGAGCTTTTAATAGAAGTATATGTACATGATCCAGAGTCTCTTCTATATCTTAGGATCTACCGACCTCATTTCTAATGGCCATGCTAGATTGTCAGATTTAGTCTTGGCAGTGCTTGGTTGTCTTAAATGTTTGCTGGTGCTGCTGCACTGAATACATAAGACTCGAATCATTTTGTCCTATGATTATGGGTGAGGTGTTATTTCTGTCATGTGGAACCTCTTGTCTGCAGCACCTGTCTACTGCTGTGTCTAGCTGCCTACTGTCTATGCAAATGGATATATACTCACTTTTCTTGATGAATGAGAAAACACCCTTTTTAAGGTGTTACTTTTCACTCAAGGAGCAAAAGAAGCATTAAATAGAAATCGCCAGCTCTTCTTACAATGAATGCCTGTTAACTACACATTCCCTCAAATGTTTGAAGTCATTAGTCAGAAAGGACTGTTTAACATACAGCAAATTAATATATTTCTACTATAAGAATCAATGTTTTATAAGAAAGAAGGTATATAACCCCCAAGGTGCTGGTAGGCTTTCACAGTCTCATGGTCTCTGCTCTCTCTACTCTATCCTTAAATCCTCTCAGGTAGGCCACAGCCTTGTCTTCTTGCTTTCTTGAACACTTTTCTGTTTTCAGAAAACCCTAAGCTTGCATCCTTGGGGTCTTTGAAATAGTTCACCTAGCTTTTTGTAAACATATGTCCTTAACATAGAACTGGTAAAACAGATATCTGAAAATGTTTCTGTGGTAACAGCATTTTACACCGCTTATGTTTCCTTCTCCTCCCACTAGAGGAGACACGCAGGGGCTTTGTTCTAGCATTTGGTAAAGACTCCCAGAAACAGGGAGTCAAAAAAATAAAGGCCTGGTAGAGGACTGGTGTGTATCCAAATGTAAACTACATTGTGTTTAATGGTGAAAGGCGAGCCTATTAACCTCCACACATGCCATATCTGAGAACCTAAAGCTTCCTGCACTAAAGGCAAAGACTCAGTGTAAAGTTCTGATAACATTCCCCGAAAGTAGAAGGAAAGGGGTGCAAATGCTTTTGGAGGATATTTCCCATAATCCAGGTTACAGCCCCCACAAAAAATCCAATTAAGATATATTTACTCTGAAGTATTTAAGATCAGTGTATCATATGGTGGGAAAAACCATGTGGAAAAACAGTAGTTATAAATTACGTAATTAGAATCTTTTATATGGTTAACACACACAGACACAGACACAGTCACACACACACACACACACACACACACACACACACACGTTGTGGGGAGAAGAACAGCACAGACATGCTCAGGGAATAGAAGAAATCAAGCAAAATGATGCCAGGTTGCAGTAGTGGGTTTTCATATTGCTATGACCGAACACCAGACAAAAGCAATTTAAGGCAGGGTGGGTTTTTTTGTGTGACAAGCTTTTCTTGCAAAGATGCAGCACACACAACCTCTCAGTACAGGCAGGGTGCTCATGACAGATAAAAGTAATGATTACCCCAATGTCCAACTTGGTGACCTAGTGAGGTTTCCCTGGGGTTACTAACAGGGCCATGGCGGAGGGGTTACTTCCTAGAAACAGGGGCGATGCAATAGCGGCTAAATCACCACAAAGCCCACCTCACCATGGCTGCCCACTCTGGAAAGCTGCAATCCTGGAGCTCTCTACACACCTGGCAAGCAGCTTGACAGCTCTTCTTTCTAACGCTGGTCAGACTGGCTTTCCCCACCAGTTGTTTAATCCTTTTTATACTATTGAGGAGGGATCCTCAAGAATCTTCCAAGTTTTGGTTCATCTGGGTGTGTGACCTTTTGTTTACCTTCTAAGGTTCATGATCCACTTCCCGGGTGAATCTCTTGATCCAGAGGAAACTGCTATATGAGAGTTTATTTGAGCTCTCAATGTGAGTCTCCTGTCCATCATAGCAGGGGAACCCTGATGGCAGGTGGGTGGGGCAGCTGTAAGGAGCCAAAAGACTCGCCCAGGGAATAGTACTGTTCTCACCAGAAGGGTTCTTCCCATCTCAATTAACCCAATTTAACCCTGTCACAGACAATGCCAGTGCTTTCTCTCTTAGGTGATTCTAGATCCTGCCAAGTTGACAATTGATATTAACCATCATACAAGGCAAATCAAAAGAGAAAATATTTAAACAAGTAAAACCTAGTGGAAAGGTAAAATACCCATTTAGGTACAGAGGAAGAGAAAAGCCCTAACTAGATACTTTATTTATTTGAGAATTTTATGTATATATCAACACATTTTGATCATATCTGCCTAGCAGTCCAGCTCCACCTAAACTTCTCCTACCATGTCCCCTCCCAATAGATTTAAAAAAGGAAAAAAAAAAACCCAAACTGCTGGTTTAATTAATGTTTCATTTCTAAAGCATCAGTACCCAGGTAAAGTAGACTTAAAATTCATTTTTATTGCTGTTCTTTTGAACATATAAATGTAAAATGCTTCCTAGAACTTCATTTAAACTGTTCATATAGATTCTGTTAACCTGGTGTGGGAAGGCAACCCAGTTTAATCATGACTTGGAGAGTTTTCTCACCTAGATTGTAACCCATCCCCCAAGACTCTGCTTTCCAGCGACACTTCTCAGACACACACACATACACACAAGTATTTCACTTGATAGTAATCAAGAAAGACTACTTGAGAAGATGTCAGATTAGAGATTATTCAGCAGAAGGCATAGAAGGACAAAACATGGGGAAAAACCACAAGAGAATTCAAATATACATAGAATAAAGTAGAGTAAATTTAAGAACATCAAAAGCCAGTAAATCAAGAGAGTGAAGAGACAGCTGCAGGAACAAAGACTTCCTGGCTGTCCATGAACAAAGACTTCCTGGCTGTCCCTCTGACCGAGGATATCCAGAGCTTACAATGACTCCAGAAATCCCATGGTAACAGAATTTACAAATGAACAAGTGATTTGAATAGATAATTATCAAAAGAAAAATATAATTCGCTAATAAGCATATAAAGATGCTGAATAACTTAACCCAACAGGCAAATGAAAAGCAAAATGGTGATGATGTTTGATCCCAGTTGGAATGGCTCTTAAAAACAACAACAACAACAACAACAACGACAACAACAACAACGACAATAAGAATCAAATGCTAATGAGGTTGTGAATAAAAGGAAACCTTATATCTTATAGTCAACAATGTAAATGGTGCAGTCACTATAGAAAACACTGATATTTAGTTTATATTAAAACTTAAAGTAGAACTACATAAATACAGCTATTCTACAGTGTATATAAAGGAAATGAAGCATTCATTCAAAGAGATCTACACATACATATTTATTTTTGAATTTAAGAGAATACTTAAGATACAGAATCAAGCTGAGTTCAGTGACATACACTTTTGGCCCCAGTGCTTTGGAAGCAGAGGTGGGTAGATTTCTGAATTTAAGACCTACCTACTCTATAGAGTGAGTTCTAGGGTATCCAGGGCTACACGGAGAAACCCTGTCTCAACAAACAAACAAACAAACAAAGGGTATAGAATCAGTTTACATGTCTATTAACAATTAATTTAAAAAGTGGTATGTGTATATACACATATACACACATGTGCATGTGTGTGTGTTTGTGTGTGTGTGTGTGTACAGAAAGAATGAAGAATTAACCCTATCATTTATAAGGAAATGGATGAGGCTGGTAATATTAAGTGAAATAAACCATAGGTACCAAAAAGTATTGCATATTGTTCCTTATATGTGTAAACTTAAAAAGCCTACAAGTTACAAGGAACTGGAGTTGGTGAAAGAAGTGGGAATGAATATGATCAATGTACACTGTATGATATTTTGAAATATAGTGCATCCTACTTTGTACAATCAATATATATAAATAAAACAAAGGCACAGAGGTTTGAGAGTAGAGGGGGAAGGTAATATATTTATGCAATTTGACTAGAAGAAACTTCTTCAGCTGTGTGTATCTCCTTACTGTGTGTATGATCAGTACAAGATGAAATAATTCACCAGGAAGCCATAACAATTTAGTCCATGTAAATACTTCAAAATCAAACCTCAGTATATAACATAAACATGGACAGAATCTCATAAGAGTTCTGTCTCAGTTGTTGATAGATTAAGGCCACAGAAATTAATAAGAAGGGATAGAGCAAGGTAATTACAAGATCAGTCACAAAGACATACATAGAATTTCCTTCTCAGAACTCTAACAAAGCTAAGTATTAACCAGAAGGTAGGAACTAGTAGTGGGGCTCAGTGGGTGGAATGAGTGCCCAAAGTTTTACCCCCCCATCAACTGTAGATAGAGGCATAAAAATCTAATCCTAGTACTCAGAAGGTGGAGGGAGAAGGACAGACATTAGGGTTTTAGAAGAAAAAAAATGCTGAGATATAAAACAGAAAAAAAATCACCAGCTTCTTATTTCTCAGCCTCAACTCAAAGTAGAAGCTAATGGATAGTGTTTTTAAAAAAAATCTAAGAACAAAACCAAAAACAAACAAAAAGCCCATTTTCCTCTCAGTCATTGGTACTTACATATTGCTTCTTGAATCTGCTGGAGGAATTACGTTCCAAAGCATGACTAAATCAAAAGATGAGGGCAAAGGATACAGTCTGTTACCTGCAACCACAGTACAGAAGGAAAGGGAGTCTGGTATGGTTGTGAAGATAAAGTCTACTGTTAGCTGTGCACTGAGCAGGCCAGGTAAATCCAGACAGGAACATGGCAAGGGTAAGAGAGATTTTTTGGGAGGGTCAACTCTATTGAGTACCTGAACATCTTCAAATCCATTTTTAGATGCTGAAGAGTTGGGTTTTGAGTACCTATACTTCAATCTCACATAAAAGGTAGCAAATAAAAAGGCAACAGCACACAGTGAAAAATATATAGCCAACCAAGGAAAAGTTCTCACGGTTTACTGTGTGGTTCAGATGGATAGTGTTTCCATAGCTGTAGTATAAAGGCAGGGCATTTAAGTAAAATGCGTGCATAACTTTTAGGATGTTGTAGAGGGCAGGAGGAGTAGAATGGCACAGTGAAGGGGCCCAGGAGAAATGGGGTGTGAGCTTGAGACTGAAATAAGGAGGAGTGTTAAAGCAAGTTTGTTATTCAGAAACGCAGAAACAAGCCCTGAAAAATGAGCTGAAATAGAAATGTATTGTCTTAGTGGAGGAGCAAATGGTGCAGAGAAGCCTGCTGTGTTTCACCACAAACAGAGCAATTGGACTCTTTAAGATGTGCTCATCTGTAATTTCAATAGGAACGGATTTGGTCTGGAAACAAAAGCCAGTGTAATTTGCCTTATCAACAACTTCAAAGAGAAAGAAAGAATAGACTGAACTAATGAATGCGAGGCATTTAATTCGGCTCAATATTTACCCATGATAACATCGCTTAGAAAGCTTTCCTAACTGGGTAAGTGATAATTTACAAAGCAATAATTAATATATTCAATAGGGACATGACAAAATAATTTATTTTAAAAGTCAATAAAAATTAAGACCCCCCATCCTAGTCGATAGCTACCAGGATAAGATAAAGTTTGGGGACAAGAAAGGAAGAAAGACCCATTATTTACAGATAATACTATCACCAATAAGGAAGTATCACTAGGAATCTAACCCTGCTTTCAGCTGGTTGGGGAATCCAGCAAGACTGATGAATGGAATGTCCACCATAGACACATGTTTCCTTATGGAAGGAATAACCATAAGATGTAGCTTAAAATCTTAGAAAAGCACACCCCTTTGAGATACCTAGCAATAAATATGCTAAGAAGCTAAAGACACTATCCTAATGGATAAGCCTCATAGCCTCATTGAGGAACACACAAGAAGACTAAATGAATGGGTACAAGGGTCTTGGTAAGGTTTCTATTGCTGCAATAAGTACCACGGTCAAAAACAGCTTATGGAAGGAGGCATATTTTATGTTGGAGCTTGTAATCTATCATCCAAGTCAATGCGGGACCCTGAGTCAGGAGTTGATGCAGAGGCCATGGAGGGCTACTGCTTTGGAAGTTAATATATGAATTGAGTATTGGGTTGTTTCATTGGTCATATGTCTGTGTTTGTTGACTTTTCTCTCTAAAGATCTGCGGTATACTTTGGATAATTTGTAATATGGCTTCTCTAGCTTTGTTCTTTTTGGTTAAGATTCCTGTGATGCTGCATGTCCTCTTGAGGATCCATGAAAAATTTAAGAGTATTTAACCTATTGTTATGAAAATTGCAACTAGAATAAGTCTAATCAAGTAATTAAATGACCACTATAATGAAAACTTTAATATAGTCAAGAGAGAAATTGAAGACACTAGAAGATGGAAAGATCTCCCAAACTCATGAATTGGAAGAATCAATACTATGAATATGTTTATATTGCAGATTTAATTTATAAAAGCAATCTATAGATTTAATGTGATCCCCCTCAAAATAGTTAGGTTATGGGCTTGGGCCCAATCAGGCCATAACCATCTTCCTGAGCCTCTTTCTGTTTTACTCTTAAAACTACTGTATCTTGGGTATTCTGTACTTTTTTTTTTTTTTGGCTAATATCCACTTATTAGTGAGTACATACTATATATGTCCTTTGGGATCTGAGTTACCTCACTCAGGATGATATTTTCTAGTTCCATCCGTTTGCCTGCAAAACTCAGGATGTCCTCATTCTTAATAGCTGAGTAGTATTCCATTGTGTAACTGAACCACATTTTCTGTATCCATTCTTCTGTCGTGGGACATTTGCTTGTTTAAGATGAGGTGCTAGACAGTGGGGAGAGGGAACATATAGAGCCCACCTCCAGCAGGAAGACAGGGCATCAAGTGAGGGAACATATAGAGCCCACCTCCAGCAGGAAGACAGGGCATCAAGTGAGGGATGGGGTTGCCATACCACAATCAACTCTGACCTATAATTGTTCCTGTCTGAAAGAACTGCAGGGATGGAAATGGAGAGGAACCTGGGGAAAAGAAGGTCCAGTGGACAGGCCCAAAGTGAGATCCAGCTTAAGGGGAGGTCCCAAGGCCTGACACTATTACTGAAGTTATGGAGTGCTTACAAAAAGGGACCTAGTATGACCTCTGGAAGACCCAACAAGCAGATGAAAGAGTCAGATGTGGATGTTTGCACCCAACCAATGGACAGAAGCAGCTGACCCCTGTGGCTGAATTAGGGGAGGCTGAAAGAAACCGAGGAGAGGGGCAATCCTGTAGGAGGACCAGCAGTCTCAATTAATCTGGACCCCAGAAATCTCTCAAACACTGGACCACCAAACAGGCAGCATAAACCAGCTGATATGAGGACCCCAATACATTTACAGTAGAGGACTGCAGGGTCTGTGTTCATTCGGAGATGATGCACCTAACCCTAGAGAGACTGGAGGCCCCAGGGAGTTTAGAGGTCAGGTGGGGTGGGGGATGGGGACATCTATGTGGAGACAGAGGGATGGGGAGGAGGTATGGGATTTGGAAAGGTTGGAGGATGGATGGGGAGCAGAATGAAATATGGAGTGTAAAAAATAAATTAATTTGCTGGGCGGTGGTGGCACACGCCTTTAATCTCAGCACTTGGGAGGCAGAGGCAGGCAGATTTCTGAGTTCGAGGCCAGCCTGATCTTCAGAGTGAGTTCCAGGACAGCCGGGGCTACACAGAGAAACCCTGTCTCGAAAAACCAAAAAAAAAAAAAAAAAAAAGAAATTTTAAAAAATGCTACTCTGAAGAAAGTGGCAACTCCCTCTACAGAGAACCCTTAGGTGAATTTGTAATTTTGTAACAAACTTCCCAGGAGAATTACAGATGGCCTGTAAAGAATAAATGTAAGCAATACAAAAGAAATGACAAATGTAACCCAGCCCAGTGTGTGTGTGTGTGTGTGTGTGTGTGTGTGTGTGTGTGTGTGTGTG
>JADRCC010566184.1:0-11989 GCA_019843855.1 Hylomyscus alleni
ATAAGGATCATGCCAGTCCTCTCTGGACCCAAATGACTACAACAAAGAGAGACACAAGGAGAAAAAGAAAATCTTTAGGAAAAACTTCAACACATGATCTTTAGGTAAAACTGAAAGCTTCCAAATATTACTCTAAACACTGTTCAAGTACAAGTAAAATTCACTGTAAGAACATTTAAAGCATGTTTTCTTCTAGCTGGAGTAGTTTTATAACTTGTGGTGACACGTGGAATGAAAGCTAACCGTGGATCCTTGAATAGGATGCAGTGCCTGCAATGAGGTAGGCTTGTGCTTACAGGCTGTAGCAGGGACAGTGCATAACCATTCAAAAGATTCTCACTGCGCTTTGTCCTAGATCTAAACTAAATATTTCTCAAAACATTGACATTCTCTCAAAAGTTGGCAGTACCAACCTCAGGGGCTTAAACCAACAGATGAAGAGAGATATCATTTGGCCTCTCTGTGTAGATTCCAGTCTGAGACACAGAGGATACTCAGCCACTATTTGATGAATCAATCAATCAATCAATCAATCAAAGAGAAAAGCAGGGGTGGAATTACTGACTGACTAGAACTATTCTAGTAAGGCCTAAATGAGATGCATGTAAAGATTTCATTTAATGTCTGACATATAGGTTTGTGATACATGTAGGGTCCTCCTATGATAGTAAATAATATCTTGATGTTTTTATTCTTTAATAGAGACCAGTTACAAGTTAAGTAAAGGATAATGAAAGTCCTGTTTCCTTTCCAGCTAAGAAGGAAGGTGCTGTAGACATGCAAATAGCCCCAACTGCTGGTCAGAATGCTCAAGAAGTGTCCTGTGCCAACCCCGACCGGTGGAAGAAGACGCAGGACAACAGATTCCTTCTCAAGGTAGCTTTTACTCAGGATCCTTAATGCAGTTACAGCTTAGCAGAAAATGGCGACGAACCCCACTGGGAGTGGCCGGTTATACCCTCGCCTGGCTGACCTTGGAAGCCACGTGGCTCCTGCTCATACGCTGGGTCAGATAGGGCAAATAATCAGGCCATTGCTGGCACAGCCCCACACCAAATAAGGAGTTGTAATATGCCAGCAAGGCTGAAGAGGTTAGCACCATCTCTAAGGTGGGCAGCAAGGCTCCCCACAAAGAAGGGGCGGGGAGGGGGAAGGGGGAAGGCATGGGGCAAACACATGGACTGTTTCATCTCAGTCAAACGACAAGATCCAAAGATCCAACAGATAGTAGTAAATAATGGGAAAACTTATTTCAGACAATGGCTAAGAAAGCCGAGTAGCTAGATAAATACCGAGATAACCTTCATTGAGCACCAGTGGCTTCTAGCCCAACAGCAAGCGGAGTTCAACCACAATCCCTGGAGATATTTGAAAAGAGCATCCTAGATGCAGTGCATTTGATGGTTGCTTCTTTCCCAACACCAGGCAATGCTGGGGTGAGAAGACAGGCTGACAGAGGAAAACTTGTGAAGTCTCTTGATTCAAGAACTTTATCATGGCCGGGCAGTGGTGGCGCACACCTTTAATCCCAGCACTTAGGAGGCAGAGGCAGGTGGATTTCTGAGTTCAAGGCCAGCCTGGTCTACAGAGTGAGTTCCAGGATAGCCAGGGTTACACAGAGAAACCCTGTCTCGAAAAAAACAAAACAAAAACAAAAAAAAAACAAAAACAAACAAACAAAAAAAACTTTCTCATGGTTGTTCTCAAAACCATGTGCACAAGAGTAAGCAAGAGGCTAGAGAAGAGAGCTTCTCAAATCTACAGGGAGATGCGCATGTCTGCAGAAATGAGATTCTCAAGCCCTTTGGATTCAGACCAATTTAAGAACCACTTCTGGAAGCTTCCGGTACCAGCACACAATTACCCAAGACCAGAATATTCTAAAGTGGAGTGTTTTCAGTATCTAAAATTAACTATTCTTTTTGCTAGATTTGTATGCTATTATAAATTTTGGACCAAAAGTTAAAGGTAAATCTGAAGCCAAAATGAAATTATTTTGACTGAGAATAACCATTAAATAAGCATTAAATAAGATTCAATATTTTACAGTTTTCCTAAATTAGACTTAAGTTTTATTAGCTTATGTTTTTATCACCACCCACTCCAGGATTTTGACTAGGTTCACTTGGAGTGGGCCTCAAATGCAATCATAAACAGTGTAGTTATACCCCAAATACTAGCGCCATTATCACATCAGTGGGCACATCTTGCCTGGTGAGTTAGAATTGTAATACACAGGATCAACAGCAGGGGGAGATCACAGGTGAGTGTTCTATCCCCACACCCTACATAGCACCTTCCCTCAAAATGAACACTAGCCAGGAAGGAGAGAGCTTCCAGCTCAGTCCACCTCCACTTCTCTATATCCTGTAATCAGAAAGCATGGCGTCTTCATCAGTTAGGGTCTTACCATCTGCTTCTGATGAGCAACCAAGAGCAATAACAATAGCCTGCCTACTTTTGGGGAACTCTGAGACCCCTCCTGCCATCACCGCCTAGGAGGGTATTTCATAACTGGTGCAAGGGTTCTTGTTTGAAACTTTATGACTAAATGGCTCAGTTGGTAAAAATTGAGCTTTTTAACTGGAGTTCGAGCCGCAGAACCCAAGGTGTAAGGGAAGAACCAACTCGAGAAAGTTGTTCTCTGACTTCCTCATGTATACCATGCCCCAGGCATGCTCTCAACGAGATGTATCCTAAACCCAGCAAGAATCAACAAACAATAACAGTTTAGGAGCTGGAGAGATAGCGAGGTTGTGGAGAGCGCTGGATGTTCTTCTGGAAGACCCGGTTCAATACCCGGCACACATAAAGTAGATCACAACAGTCTGTAACTCCTGCCCCAGGGGACCTCACATT
Source organism: Hylomyscus alleni (assembly GCA_019843855.1). Classification (NCBI taxonomy): domain Eukaryota; kingdom Metazoa; phylum Chordata; class Mammalia; order Rodentia; family Muridae; genus Hylomyscus; species Hylomyscus alleni. The sequence continues at coordinate 2,860 of JADRCC010566184.1, forward strand.
CTCTCCTGGCCTCCAGGAGCATCAGGCATACATGTGGTACACAGACATACATGCAGGCAAAACACTCACACATAAAAAAAGTAAATAAATTTTAAAATAAAGTGTCGTGCCCAGAATGGTTTGTACCCAGAACCCCGACTAGGGACAACAAAGGACTAAAGAAAAGACAAACACAGAGACAGAAAAGCTAGGGTCACCTGGGCTGTGCTTGCTCTGAGGGGGCAGCACCACCGTTGCAGCCAGGAGTGTCAGCCCTTGTATTATATGTAGCACAGGGGTACGGGTTAGCTCATCTCAGCAGAAGGCTGCAGTCATCCCGGAGAAAGCTGCTGTAGTTCATGTTTGCACATACTGCCAGCATTTACACTTAAAACAGCAGAGGCTTTGACAGTTCCATGGGTCGAAAGGCACGGGGTCATTGACACAGCAGCCCCCATGTCAACCACGTGTTCACGCGAGGCTTTCTCAGATTCCCTCAATAGTATAAAATATTTTTAAAGAATGTATTTATTTCTATCCAAATTTGTTATAAATACAAAGAAAACTTGTGAACATTCTTAGCCTACCTAAGAAGGGCTTAAACATAATTATCTGTACTTCTAGTACGAAATCTGTGGACAGTGATAAAAGAAATCTCTTAATAGGGACCCCTGCAATGATACCACTTGATAACCATACAAATTAAGTCTTCAGATCTACTTCCTTAAAGGAGCCATTCACAGATACCCACCTTGTGCACACATTCAGATTCAGGTGACTGATGTCATCCTTGTTGTTCACGGCGACGTCTAAACCAAAAAAGTCTGGATTTTTGGTAGATCTCCGCCTTTTAGAAGAACCTGAGCCTTTCACGTGATAATCAACATTAAGCTGCAATACAATTTTAAAAATTAGCTTAAATGAAGTTATGGACATCAGGGAGATGACGGCCACCCCTTTATTAAACCACCAAGATTTCTTTTTTTTTTTTTTATTTTTGTAAATTTTGTGTTTTTATTCTTTATAAAGATTTTCACAGTTACTGTATGCACCCTTGAATGCCTAGCTGGCTGAAATGGATCCCATTCCTCCAAGTCATCTTTCCTTAAAAGAATTCCACATAGGAGGTGCTATGAGAGATGACAGCACAGTAGAAGAGAGGACTGTCAGATGACAGCGCAATTAAACTCTTTCCTGGAGACCAGCAGTTGCATTCCCACTTTCACAATTTGGGGAGGGAGTGAGCTTCTGATTTAATTCTACTAAATAGAAGTCATTAAAAACCAAACTAAATAATACCCTCAACTGCCCTGTCAGTTGGAGAAATGGCAGCATCTGAGAAGACTCATGGGACCCAAATGTGCCCTTGGCTTGAGTGCACTGCTTGACTGTTTCATCTTCCATAAAGCACATGGAGGGCCACACCAAGGCACTTCTCCATCCCTCCCTCAGATTACCAGTAAGACACACACACATGCACACATCAATTTATCATTTAGTCTAACACATGAAACTTAGCATATGTGACAAATTAACAACTGTTTGCAATAGTCTAAATAGTAGGTAATAAATCTTTTGTAATAAAACCAACTAAATTATAGTTAGAAAGTATTTTTAAATTTGCAGTTAAGGGGGCTGACGAGATGGCTCAGTGGGTAAGAGCACTGACTGCTCTTCTGAAGGTCCTGAGTTCGGATCCCAGCAACCACATGGTGGCTCACAACCACCAGTAATGAGATCAGACACCCTCTTCTGGTGCATCTGAAGACAGCTACAGTGAATTACGCCAGAACAAGTGAGGCCGGAGAGAGCTGGGCCGGCAGAGGTCCCGAGATCAACAGCAGCTACACACATGATGGCTCACGGCCATCTATACAGCTACAGTGTACTCATACACATAAAATAAATAAAAATACATCTTTTTTTAAAAATGCAGTTAAGTTATTTAAAAAAAACAGCTAAGAAAGCAAGCATCCTTATCCAATGCTTTTGTAAATGTTTGTCATTTTTATTGAGACAATTACTAGGTGATACACCAAAGTAAATGTCAGAATGCTAGGGATGATGTTTGTGAATTGTTTTCTCAAGGAATATAAAGCATTCCCTTTAGGTTAAAAAAAAGGGGGGGGAAGCTACAGACAACCTTCTGGAAAGCATTGACTAATGTGTAATTAATTTACTAATTTCTAAGCTTCGCTACTTAAATGGAACTTCAGAACTCCCAGTAAGACAGGTCAAATTCAAATACCACCTACCCAAGTGCTGAAGATTATTTTTTATCATAAACCATTTTTCAAAGATGGTAAAATAAATGACAGATTTCAGGTCAACTGAGTCTTTTTCAATGCACATATCTTCTGTACCGATCTGTGGCATGAACCATGCCATGGAACACCAGAGCAGTGTGGGGACCGGCGTCTTTCTCAAAGTCTCCCTAAATCAGAAGCTTAGGAAGGTGCTCAAATTTTCCTAGGCTGCCTCATCCCAAATAGAATGGAACTTTTTAAATATTTACTGCATCTACTTATTTTGGATCCAAGCTCATAGACCCTAATATTACTATGTAATACTGAATTTCCCTTTAATTCTACTTGAAACATATACATAACCTACGCACATCTCAAAAGCAGACATCTGAGTTTAAACACTTTAAAATAGCTCTTGCTAAGCCTTCTCCCCTCAAATCTAATTTTTCTGTTTTGCCACAATACACATTCATTCACTTGCTCCTTCTGAGTGTGTTACTCTGGACATTTTCCAAGTCCTTTTTTTTTTTTCAAACTGCAACAATTAATTACTAAGTATAATATTAACTACGATTATTCCTAGAGAAATCAAAGAGCAGTTTTCTAACATCCAAAAGCTGTCTGTTGTCTTTAACATCTGCCTTTCCATGCACGGAACTGTCCTGTTAAGAGACCAGTGTCATTAAGCAAGATGAGTATGCTTGTCACTAGAGCAATGACTAACATAATGATAACATAAGGATAGGGGTTGACAGTTAGCCAACAGTAAAGCTCAATTATCTACTCACAGAACTTCAAAAGAACTTATTTGTCATTGCTTAGACTTTTCATACCCCAGTATACCCCAATAGGTAAACATTTATTACAAACCTGAGAGCTCTCTTTGCACTCTCTACAGAGACCTTATAAAATTATTCACAAAAGGGATCTTCTATATGTCCCCTGGGGTATCCTAGCCAGCAGGACAAAAGACATAAGATCCCAATCCTTCCTAAGAAGCTGAAACCAGGCCTTGTTTATTTTACTCTGAAGGAAAACCACGATAGGAGGGGTAAGACAAAAACATACAATGTTACAAGATTAAATGGAGAAGAGAAACAGCTTTTGCCCAGAGTGAATACTAATTACCACCAAATCCTGAACCTAGATAAACCCATGCCAGCAATACAGAGAAAGTCCGAGACCCCAGGCCAAATAGGCCCAAGGTAAAATTATAAAATTACCTTCCTAAACCAGTGGGAGAAAAGGCAGGATTCCCATCAAGGCAGGAATGCCTCTAGGCAAGAATGCCTCTGGGCAAGAATGCCCCTAGGCAAAAGTGCCTCCTCTCCCTCTGAAACCGGCTGCTTATATAGGTTTGAGTGACGTAATGTAACTGTCAAGGCAGCTGCACTGCTTTCATTAGTCAAGCCAAATGAGACACAGTTGGCCACGCCCCCAGCCTGTCCAACTGCCGCTTGGCTTTCTTAAAGAGACAGCTTTCTGAAGCTGCCAACTGCCGCTTGGCTTTCTTAAAGAGACATGCTCACTACAGGATCTCAATTCTTATTGAGATATTTTTACATTTTGTGAGAAATGCTGCATCCCACTCTCATCTTCTGAATTTTGATACATCAACTAGTGACCTAAAGGTTTGTGTTTCCCAGTGTCCTTCAAACCTCCAATAATCACTTGGTTTCAATGATTTATCTATATGTCACTGACCAACAATAGCTTCCAACCAGTGCAGTGCTCCCAAAAATGTGGCGATTCAAGAAGACTAAGTTTCCAATTTTGTCTAAAACGTGCTGCATAGTTACTCTTGGATTTATGTTTTGTATCAAACAGCAGTCTTGGGAATAAGAGTTTCCAATGGTTCTTCATATAGAACCACGTAAATTATTCTCTATTTTTCTTTTATTCTCACTGAAAAAAAAAAGATTTCACTTCACTATAATTACTTTTCCTTGCCTTTTTTTTTAAGATGCTTTCTGTGTCTTGACTATCATGCAAAATAATCTTAGGGAGCCCGATTGAAGGTCCAGCCAATGAAAGTGCTTGCTGTGCAAACCTGACCACCCGAACTCTGGAGAAAGCAGACTTCTGCATACACACAGAGGCACGTGTGCACCGGCATGTACATACACACGCACATATGTGCCAAAAATAAATTAATAATCCTTTCCAAAAATCTTAAGAGTTGTTTGGCAGTTTCCAAATTGTATCTGCTTGACAAAGTGTGTCTTCCCTGTTGAGCAATCATCACACCTGTGCTGGTTAACTCGTTTCCGTTTGGCACAGATCTAGGCATCTGGAAGGAGGGAACTCAGTTATGGAACTGCATCTTCAGATTACACTGGCCAGTGGCCATGTCTGAGGGGCATTATTTTATTAATGATTGGCATGAGAGGGCCAGTACTTTTCATGCTATCTCCCTTTTAGTTGCAGCACTCGTTGTACCTTCAAAAGTAGGTTTGTGAGCATTTTCCTCCTCTGTCATGGCATGGAACATAATATAGTCATGCTCTAATTTTTGAATTTGCTATTTTACAAGGTTTTACCTTAAAGAAACTCATTGCGTATCACGGTAACTTATGAAGCCATACTGACCTCCATATTCTTAGATAAATATTAAAAAGTTACAAATAAAATATGTATTTTTTCCTCAGGCCATCACATTATAAATTCTACCAACTATCAACATAAATTTTTAGTTTCATTTAAAATTTTAATTGTGTGTGTGCATGCACATGTGCACGTGCGTGCGCGCGCATGTGTGTGTGTGTGTGTGTGTGTGTGTGTGTGTGTGTGTGTGTGTGTGGTCTTACACACAGAGGCCAGCGGTGTAGGATCCATCTACAGCTGGAGTTATAGGTAACTGTATGCACAACACATGGGAGCTGGGAATTGATCCTTTGGAAGAACAGCATTTGCCCTTAACCACCAAACCATCTCTGTAGCCCTCGATGTCTTAACTGTATTTTCAAATACAAAAAAAAAAAAAAAAATTGTAGACACCAGGCAAGGTGACACATGCCTGAAATTCCAGCACCTTGGAGATTGAGACAGGAAGATCACAAGTTTGAGACCAGCCTGAGCTACATTTGAGTTCACAGCTAGCTGTATCTACATAGTCAGACTGTGTCTCAAAGGAAGAGAAGGGGTTTCTCAACTATTCACATAATTCCCACTGGAGGATTTCAACATTAACCTCAAAAAGCAAGCAATCTCTAAGAGATGTCTTTCAAGTAGATTGCCAATACAAATAATTAGCTTATTCTCTAGTTAGTAACTTCTCTAATACTTCTTATTAAAGAAGGAAACGTATCTTGACTAAATCACAGAAGTAAATCATTGAAATCTGTATTTTATTTTTGTAATATTTTCATTAATTGAGCTAGAGGGGGTGTGCATACCATGGTGTGTGTGTGTGTGTGTGTGTGTGTGTGTGTGTGTGTGTGTAAGTCAAAGGGCAACATAGAGAAGTAGGTTTTCTTTCTCCTTTCCCTATGTGGGTCCCAGGATTCAAACCCAGGCTCGGCAACAAGCACCTACATCTCAGGAGACATCTTGCCAGCCCTCATTAAAAGCCTCACATAAGCTGTCTAGTTAAAGGTTTAGCAAAGGATTGTTAACAAGTCATACTTAACCACAAAAACAGACAGTCGCATATGCATACCTGGCAAATAGCAAATCCCGAACCACGTCCGGAAACATTAACTGCAACGGGGTCGAGCACAGCAAGCTGATAAAGGTAAGAGAGAAAAAGTGAGGGCGTCGAATTTGCCCCAGACAGATCATTCCCAGTAGCACGAGAGTTCTGTGCCGCATCCCACACTAGAAGCAGAGGCAGTCTTGGAGAATGCAGGACTTCTGCATGGTCTCAACTATCAAAGAGACTGCATCAACCAGGTAACCTGGGCGAAGTGTTCTCCAAGTCTGCCAAGCTCCTTCCCCGAAAGCCTTTGGGAAGGCACAATCAGTGCTCCTGACCAGACTGCCCTCCCGCTGGAGATGAAGAGTGTCTCCCCTGACTTCCCTTCATCAGGGGAGAACGACCATGAACTCAATGGTACATAATCACTATGCCTATGGTAAAACTCTCTCTCAAAAAAGGGAAAAAAATATCATGATGATGATGATGATGATGATGATGATGATGATGATGATGATGGTGACGCCAGATGGTGGTGGAACATGCCTTTAATGCCAGCACTCAGGCAGCAGAGACAGGTGGAGCTCTGTGAGTTCAAGGCCAGTCTGATATACAGAGTGAGTTCCAGGACAGCCAAAGCTACACAGAGAAACTTTGTTTTGAAAAAAACAATTAATTCCAGCACTTGGGAGGCAGAGGCAGGCGGATTTCTGAGTTTGAGGCCAGCCTGGTCTACAGAGTGAGTTTCAGGACAGCCAGGGCTATACAGAGAAACTCTGTCTCGAAAAACCAAAAAAAAAAGAAAGAAAAAAAAAAGAAAAACCAATTAATTAATTAGTTAGCTAACTAGTTAACTAGTTAGCTAACTAATTAATTAATTAATATATAACATTAACTCTACTCTCTATTCTTTCTGAACTAAAAGAACAAGAATTATAGCTGAAAAGAATATGAACCAACGGATTTAAATCCCAGCTCTACCACCCTACACATGGCTCCTCCGCCAGTTTTCTCCTGGGTCAAACTGTGGACAGCATGCTTGGCCTGAGGCCTAACTGAGGGGGCACCTCTACTCTAACCTAGCACAGTGTCCATGCAAAGCTGAGACTCGGTAGATACCACTCCTTCCTACTGGGAACGTGTCCATTTCTTCTTTCTGCCCATCTTTCTTTCTCTCAAAGGTCTCATCCCCTCCACCTTTCCTTAGTTAAGAGAATCCAACCAAAAGCAGGACAGCCGTCTCCATCTTTCTAGGGAACTCTGGGAAGTACTCTTTGTTGAAGTGCATTTAAATTAACTTTAAAAAAAAAAAAAAAAACTTAAAGCAGTTTTCCAGAATAAAGAACCATCTGTGCAGGGTTTCGGCCAGGCCTTCACCTCTTCCTTGTGAAGGAGAAAAAGGTTTTTTGAGTCAATCTGGAAGTGTATGGGTCTCAGTACGCTGCGCCCTGTGACGGTCAGTCGGATATCTGTATTTTCCTTATGCACGAGGGTTGAAAATTCAGATAGTGCCTTCAAGGCCACAACAGTATCCTGTTGAGAAAAGAAAAACTGTTATGCAATTTTTTTTTTTTTTTTTTTGGAAGTATCCAGCAAGATCTCCAACAGAAACGGCTGGCCACATTTAGAAACCTGTCGAACAGTTTTTCATCCTTCTTGAGAGAAGACTGCCTTCTCCGTCCTGGGGGGGGGGGGGGGGTCTCTTGCTGGGAGTATGCAAGAGGCTCAACAAACCACTAGAACACAGACCTGAGCAGCATGCTTACGTCAGTTACCACAGGCACAAAATAGCTAATAAAGATGGGAACCGACATACCGGATATAAAGCTCAAATAAGAAAAGTATTAAAATTTCCATCTTAACCCCTTCATTTAATGTATGGAACTTGTAATCTAAGACACTTTATGACTGTATGGGAGGCAGCTGTGCTTTTTATTGATATTAGAAATTATCTTTTTTTTTTCATCGGGGGGAAAAAAAAATCTCTCATCTCTCACCTGAGTGGATGCAAAACCTCCCAGGTTGTTTCTTTGCCTGATGAGCCACCTCATAATCGGGATTCCCTCAGAAACACGGTGCAGCGTGTGCGAGAGCAAGGCATAAGCAGCGATTTCAATGTCCACGGAGGAGGACTGCCAGGACTCAGGGAGCGTGGGTGCAGATGACAACCAGAACTGGGTGTCTCCTGAGAGAAGAGTAAACCGTACTGAGCACACGCCAAAGAGCTTACGGTTTAGACCAGACAACTTTTCTGTATAAGCTCAAGTTCTATTTGACCAGCAAAAAGCAGATTTTATATATATATATTCACATATATGCCTATATAAGCACACATAAACATGTTACATTTTGAACTATTACAGGGTATAAATTTTCATCCTTCCTTTGTTGCCTGCATTTGAGAACGCTTTGATTAAAACATTTTCCCAAGGGAAACACCATATGTTTGGAGCAAGACTAAACAGTTATAAATAAAAAAGGGAAACACACATACACATACTATATATACATAATTTTTTCCTCCCACAAATAGTTTCAGGCACTTGGGAAAGAATCCTGTTCCGGGAATCTATCGGTGGCCAGCTCTCGTGGTCTGTCAGACCTCTCCCCTTTTCTGTCTACTCAAAGCCTATGTTATAAATTCAAAATCCAGGCCCCAAGAACAACTGAGCAAGCACAGCCGGGTCAGCAGCCTTCCCAAGATAACCCCGCTCTAGCCTGCTAGACCCTGCTGCGTGATGGCCCCTGCTTGCTCTCATCTACAAGATGGTGATGGAATGTGAGACAAGAGTCGCAATCCAGCCCAGAACAAATGTCAACTGCATGTCAGTGTCTGTGCCGTAGACTTCACTCTGCAACCTTGGAACGCGCAATGAGGACTAGACCTAATTATTAACCTTAGTGTCTGTCTCTTCTGTCTCTACATTCTCTTCTGAGGGTTATTCTCTCCTCTCTCTCTCTCTCTCTCTCTCTCTCTCTCTCTCTCTTTCTCTCTCTCTCTTTCTCTGTGTGTGTGTGTCTGTGTGTCTGTGTCTGTGTGTGAGTGTGTATATATGTGTGTGTCTATGAAGGGGTGTGTGTGTATGTGTGTGCATGTCTATGACTGTGTATGTGTGTCTATGAGTGTGTGTCTGTGAGTGTTTGTGTCTGTGTGTCCGTGAGTACATGTGTGAGTGTGTGTGTGTCTGGGAATATGCCTGTGGGTGCGTGTGTGTGTGTGCCTGTATGTCTGTGTGTGAGTGTATGTGTATCTGTGTATATCTATGAAGGG
>JADRCC010566186.1:0-15550 GCA_019843855.1 Hylomyscus alleni
TCCCACCATTCTCAGTCCATTCTGGCACAAAGTGCATGGCTTGGCCAGAGAAATGAATGTGGCAGCCACCAGGAACCAGCTCCCATGGGAGCAGGGGAGGCAATTGCTTCATTCTTATGGCATCAAACCTGGGTGGAGACTTCTCTGAGTTGTTAGCCTTTAAGGAGCTTAAACACACAATGGCACGTGTCTGAGCGAATAGCCTTGGAAAACTTTCATGGTCAAAGAGCTAGAAAAGCACCCTCTAGGAGACAAAGAGAAGCGTCGGACTCTGTGAGGACCTGGCAGACAGCTTATATTTCTTTTCTTTTTTCTTTTTCTTTTTTGGTTTTTCGAGACAGGGTTTCTCTGTGTAGCCCTGGCTGTCCTGGAACTCACTCTGTAGACCAGGCTGGCCTCGAACTCAGAAATCTGCCTGCCTCTGCCTCCCAAGTGCTGGGATTAAAGGAGTGCATCAGACAGCCTATATTTCTACCTGAACCACAGTTGCGCTCAGGTGTTTCCTGAGTTTTGCCTATTTATTCTCTTTATCCTTCAATACGCAGCAGTCAGCTAACAAAACAGCATTTGACTTTTTGTAGGCCAAGTAAATTAGTCTTGAGGACGACTCTGCTCCTGTTTTTTGGGGGCTTCCTACCTACCTACCTGAACTACCCATTGGCAAAACCCTGGGTTTTAACCTCCACTGAGGTGGAGGTGAAGGGGCAAAACCCACACCCGTCATCCTGTCCTTATCAGAAGTTTTAAACAACAAGTATTTGGCACCAAGTCAGGTGTTGCTAAAAGAAATTCTACTAAGAGATGTTAAAGGGAAGAGGGAAGAGCTGATGGGGGTGTGGGGGTCACGTAGTACATGAAACTAAATCCCTTCTGCTTGAGTCCCCTTCTTGTATTGCCATGACTTTGGTCCTCCCCTCCCTTCCTCTGACACAGGGTTTTACGGTATAGCCTTGACTGCCTGGAACTCACTCTGTAACATCAAACTCACAGAGACCTACCAATCAGCCCTTCTATTTCTTACCACACTGTATTAGGTATAGTGGAAGATGTTTTTCTTTAGCTTGATAACAATAAGGTCTGCTGTTGTGTAGCTATTTCCTCTAAATTGAAATATTCTTCCCAGAAGGCAAGCTGGAAGGTTGGTAAGATTCAGGAAGAAAATCAGATGTGCAAGGCTTGGGGAACTCTGAAGTGGTCAAAATTTGCAAGCATGGCTCCCCATACACACCCCAATTATATCTCCAGTGATAACTGTTGGGGAGAAGAGGCTCTGGCTAACTCCTCTGGGGATGCAGCTGCGTCCGAGTCACCCTCTCTCATAATCACCTTCCCAGAACCTCACCAGTTCACTAAACTAGACTTGGGTGGAGTTATTTGTCTCTTGTTGGTGTCAGTCTTGGATAAATAGATATCTGTGCATGTCTTTCCAGGAAAAGCTATACCATACCTGCCCTGTGGGAAATTAAAATCCAGCTGGAGGGAGAGTAGGCAGAACCTACAGCTACTTGGCTTTAAGAGGTTGCTAATCAACTTAGAATCATTTTCTGAGGACAGTTGAAGTCTGGGAAAGGCCTATTACAACTTGATAAGTGAGGGTCTAAAGTTTTCCAATAGTGTAAATATAGTTAGTATTTCTACAGGCTAAATACAACCATACTGAACTGGCTGACCACATCATTTGAATCCGTCCTGGTCCCAGATAGATTTTGGTACCTGCTGTAGTTTGCATTTTGAATGTCTGTCAAAGGCCCATGTGTTGAAGGCTTGTTCTCTAGGTTCATCCTATTGGGAGGTAGTGGGGCCTTGAAAGATGGGTTCTGGTAAGTCATCCATATCCCACCACAAGTGTGCCATAGAGGATAGCACAATGGGCACCTTCCCTTTTCTTTTTGCTCCCCAGTCATGAGGTGAATGGTTTTTCTCTGGCTCCCCTCCCCACAAGCCCAGAGTAGTAAGGCCAACCGACAATAAGTGGAGCCCTTCCATACGGAGAAACCAAATCAATCTTTCCTCTCTGTAGGTTCCTTATCTCAAATATTATAGCGAGGGAAAGCAGGCTAACACAACACCTCTTCCTGCTCACTGTTTCCTCTGGCTAAGTATCAGTGAGGCTGATCATAGGTCTTTAGCTAAGACGGACTTCTAAGGCACGCACACACATGCAGAGGTGGGGGTGGGGGTGGGGACGTAGGAGGTGTGTGCTTCGGAGATCCTTGGCTTTCCCAGCCAGGAGCAGCTCTTTGTTCGCTGCTGCCTTCTGACAGGATATTCTTGCGTATCCTCTTTCCTACCCCAACCCCTCACCCCAAACATCTCCCCTGTAGTAAATATGAATATTGCTTGTCCTATTGAAGAGGTGCAGTTGGGTGTAGAAGATGAGGGCGGTGTTGAAGCTGAATGTATTTCATTGCAGGCTGAGATTCTTTGGGATTTCACTGTAATTGTAGAGTTTTTAGAGAAGAGAGAATGAAGATTTAACTGTGAAAGCCCATCTGTGTTCTGTAAGGTTTACAGAATGGAATCTTGACTGTAACCACACACTTCTGGAAGCAGTTCATGTGTGTGGCCTCTTTTAGTTCTCACTGTGGCCCAGTGGTCATTTTATTATTCATATCTCCTCTGCAGAGGTGGGGGACTTTACTTATTGAGTGATAATTAGCCCAAGAGCTGTAACAGGTAAGTGGTAAGGTTAGGGCCATGAGCCTTTTCTAGAATCTGACCTTAACCATGTGGTATTTGGAAATAAAGAGTATAGTTACCTATTCTTTCCAAAATCTTGTTTATAAATTAGATCAAATTCACAGCTGGACTATAATAATAAAATCTTAATGGCTCACTTAGTTTTAAAATAAAAGAATATAATTAGGGTAGGAAAACTTGGCAAACATTAGGAATTTTAATTTGTTACTTACAAGGATTTGAATTTGAATTCTCTCTGTCTTGTTTCTTCTGCTTGCCTTTTTTCTTCCCATAGACCCTCATTTTGCTGTTCATTTTTGCTTGCTTCTTATTCTCTTATTTTTATTTTCATTTTATCTTTAATTAGCTTACAGAGTAGCAGGTTTCCTGAAAGCATTCTGACTGACTTGTTTCGACTGACCCCACTCACCCTCTGCTCCCCATCTCTCTCTGACCCCACTCACCCTCTGCTCCCCATCTCTCTCTGACCCCATTCACCCTCTGCTTTTATTTACTTTATGTAAATAAAATTTTTTATTTACTTTACGTATGTGAATACACAGTTGCACACCAGAAGAGGGCATCAGATCCCATTACAGATGGTTGTGAGCCACCATGTGGTTGTTGGAAATTGAACTCAGGACCTCTGGAAGAGCAGCCAGTGCTCTTAACCAGTGATCCATCTCTGCAGCTTAGCTACTTCTATTGTTTCTCTTTCCATCTCCAGCACTTCTCTACCCTCCTGAGGGCCTAGCTTACATCTCTGTGAAGTTCAAGCTCATTTGCACTGTATTGCTTATTCCTTCGTCCTGAGTTTCAGCTCTTTAGACTCGTTCTTTTTTCCCCTCCTTTCAAACCTCTCATCTTCCCTCTGGCCACTCAGTGTCTCATCCCAATGCTTATGTCTCAGAGTTCTGATATTCCCATGGTACCTGTACTAGCTGGTTTTGTGTGTCAATTTGACATAGGCTGAAGTTATCACAAAGAAGGGAGCTTCAGTTGGGGAAGTGCCTCCATGAGATCCAGCTGTGGGGCATTTTCTCAATTAGTGATCAAGGAGGTAGGGCCCCTTGTGGGTGGTGCCATCCCTGGGCTGGAAGTCTTGGGTTCTATAAGAGAGCAGGCTGAGCAAGCCAGGAGAAGCAAGCCAGTAAGGAACACCCCTCCATGGCCTCTGCATCAGCTCCTGCTTCCTGACCTGCTTGAGTTCCAGTCCTGACTTCGTCTGGTGATCAACAGCAGTGTGGAAGTGTAAGCTGAATAAACCCTTTCCTCCTCAACTTGCTTCTTGGTCATGTTTGTGCAGGAATAGAAACCCTGACTAAGACAGTATCCCACAATCACCCATTTTCAAAGTTTCCCTCCTCTTTCATCCAGGCTACTTACATCTACACCTGAGTACCTCCCTTCTCCTAAGCCAGCATTTATTTTAAAACCTCAGGACTTCTTAGGAATTTCCAGTTAGGTATTTTTTTAATGCTACTATTAGAGTCAAAGTGAGCTAACATTTTCCCCATGGAAGATGCTGATTATGATGATGGTGGTGGTGATGACGACAGAGAATGCTTAGGTAGCCTGTGGCCATTCTAAGTAACTTGCATAGATCAATTTACTTTTCTTTAAAAGATTTGTTTACCTTACTGCAATGAAGAAATTTCATAATCAGAGACTCCCTGCAGCTGATGCCCCACAGGTACACTGTGGAGGTGTCAATAGTCTATGTAGCCAGGAGCCTTGCGACTGGCCCGTACTCTGTATTCCTACATGTTGTTTTCTGACTTCCTCGTGCTCAAAAAAATGATATACTTCAGTTCATTACTTCTTTCTTTAACAATGTTTCTGACATCCGTGGCAGCCATACCTACGCAGGCATAGGCAGCCCATTCAGGAAGGATTCAGAGGCAAGGACAAGCAAGTGGACATTCAATTGTCTGCAGCATTGGGGTGTGGACACTAACCACTGTCGCATTGGTCATTTGGATGATTTCTCTGCCCTTGGCTTCTTCTCATCTTCATGTACTTTGTAGTCTGCCTTAAAAAATGCACTTCAAAGTGAAAATTGTTTATTGGAACTAGAGGAATTGGAAAACTGTACTAAGAAAAGCCAAAGTACTACACAGAGACAGAGATTTTGCATGTTAACTACATTAAAAATGGATGTCATGAAAGCTTTCAAATTACCAGGTGAAAAATATCCCTTGGTGCTTATGAATTTTGGAGCAAAGAGATACCACTTCACTTTTATTTCTTTATTTCTTTCTTTCCTTCCTTCCTTCCTTCCTTCCTTCCTTCCTTCCTTCCTTCTTTCTTTCTTTCTTTCTTTTTTTTGATACAGGATTTCTGTGTAGCCCTGGCTGTCCTGGAACTCACTCTGTAGATCAGGCTGGTCTTGAACTCAGAAACCCGCCTGCCTCTGCCTCCCAAGTGCTGGGATTAAAGGTGTGTGCCACCACTTCCCGGCTCTCACTTTTATTTCTTATTTTAAAAATTATGTATATGTATTTGTATATATGTGCATGTGAGTATAGCTGCACACAGGGCCAGAAAAGGGCAACGTAGAGTCCCAAGTTAACATGGGTGCTGAGAACTGAACCTAAGTCTTCTGCAAGAGCAGCACACACTCTTCACCATGGACTTACCTCTCCAGCCCCAATTTTCACTTTAAAAACTTAATATCATTTGTGATAAGTTGTACTCAACTAAACTTGGGGGGTGGGTGGGGAAAAAGAACTACTAGGAAAAGTCCTTAAGTCCCTGTGAGAACCTTCTCTGAGGATTTTGATATCCTGGAGGGACTTACTTATCTGATGCCTCAAATGCTGGAAAAAAAGTCAGATGATATAAACAAGGAAGGCAGGGGGCTGAGAACTTCCCTTTGAAAACACCACATGTTTCCTTCCTTGAAATGGCAAAGGGGAGAAAGAAAGCCAGAAGTTGAACTTGGTAGGTTGAAGGACCTGCAAGAGCAAACCAGCAGAAACTTTGTAAACATTTAGCATAAAACTCATTTTTAATCTCATAAACTTAATTTTTTCCCCCTAGCATATGGGATGCATAAAAAGGAAATAAAACTTTAGTAAATTGAGCCTTACTTGTGCTTTATAAAAAAGAAATTGAATTGCTTTAATGGCAGCTGCAGCTGGCTTTCAGCTTCAAACGACCAGTGTAAATCTCATTTTTAGTGCTTGATTTAGCAAACACTCAGCTGCAAACAGGCTTCAGAAACAGCCCTGAATGCAGGGTTTTCCATGACGGCAGTTATGTAACCTTTATGTGGTGTGCCTTTAAAATATGTGGAGAATGGCAAAAAGCCTGATTGGGATATCTTACAATTATCCTTTATTCTATATTTAAATCTGCAGAGAGTTCAATATTCATTATACATAGAGCTAGCACAAGTGGCTTTGAACAGGCCATGAATATAAATGTATGTGTAATATCCATTAAAAGTGAAAAAGGAGAATACTAATAATGACTCAGGAAGCCATGGTGGCCATGGGCCGCTGTTGCTTACCTCGAAGGGATCATCACAGCTTGTTTTTGAACTTGCTCTTCTCAGAGCCTTATGCCACACTCCCACACACCAAGAAGCCCCAAGAAGCTCCTTCACATTCTGTTTGGTAAAGGCTGAACTTGCCAAGCTTGCAACTTTGATTGAAAGTAGGGAGAAAATTCCAATGAGCATGATAGAATGCCCAGCTGCTCTTAAAGGGGTACAGATGTGATGACAGGAGATTGTGGGGTTTGTCTGACACAGTTCTCAGCAACCTGGGCTTGACAGGAATTTTATGTTTTGGTGGAAGCCATTTTTCCAGTTAGTATATATCCACCAGTAGACAAAAATGAGAGCTGGAAAAGATATTCTTGCAAAAGAGATCTCTCAAAAAATTCTAGCCAAGGCACTGGAGAGATGGCCCAGAGGCTAAGAATACTAACTGCTCTTCCAGAGGACTTGGGATGGATTTCTGCCACGTGGCCACTGCAGCAGTATGTAATTTTAATCCCAGGGTATCTGACACCCTCTTATGGTATCTGTGGGCATTGCATGCACATGGTTTACTTACAAACCCACAGGGAAAACATCAAAAAATAAAATAAAAAATTCTGAACAGGATTTCCAGGGCAATTCAGGGAAAAAATTCAAATCAGGATAAATCATATCCATTTTCCTCCTTCCTTAAACATCTCCAGTAATTTGGGTATATTTTTAGCTGACAATCAAATACACTCCTTTATGACACTAATTGATAAGTGTTAATATGCTGTATTTCCCATAGGTATGTCCTGTTGTGAAAGAGACCTTTGAAAGTGGAAATGTCCCAGGATTTCTAATTTTTACTGTTTGTATGACCACTTCTGGGGCTAATCTAGGCAGAGGGCATCTCACTCCCAGGCTCGTTCTGTGGCTGGAATTTACAGAAGCTCATTCCCACACACCCTCTTCCTCTTTCCGCCATCTGTTTGTTCAGCTGCCAACAATCGGAGCTATTAAGCAAATAGAGATGACATGAAATTTGAAGACAAGCCTGATGCTCAGCATGACAGGGAGCCACAGTGGCTCTCTCTTCTCCTGGCTCTGCTCTTCTGGCTGATGGCCTAAGGAAAGTCACTTAAGCTCTCTGGGCTTCTGCCGGGCCTCACATTTCTTATTGTCAAAGGACCAAGTAAAATCCTGAGAAAATATCTTGAAAATGGTGAAGTAGGATGCTTTTTTTGTTTTGTTTTGTTTTTTTGTTTTGTTTTTTTCGAGACAGGGTTTCTCTGTATAGCCCAGGCTGTCCTGGATCTCACTCTGTAGACCAGGCTGGCCTCAAACTCAGAAATCTGCCTGCCTCTGCCTCCCAAGTGCTGGGATTAAAGGCGTGTGCCACCACCGCCCAGCAAGATGCTCTTGCATCATACATAACAGTAACGGTTCTATATATATTATATGTGTATACATATTTTGTGTGTGGGTTGTGTAGTTGTGAATGACAAAGAAAGGAAAATTGTATAATAATCTATCACACTCTGTCTCATTCTTTGAGTCAGGATATCTCATTAAACCTAGAGCAGTGGTTTTCAACCTTCCTAATGCTGTGACACTTTAATGCAGTTCCTCATGTTGTGGTGACCCTCGCTGTAAAATTATTTTGTTGAGGAGTGTGAACAGGCCTGTGAGTATGAACAGGCCTGTGAGTGTGAACATGCCTGTGAGTGCAGGTAGGACCACCACTGCTGCTCAGAAGAATCCACCCAGAACCCTTAGAACACAGGAACCTAGGGGCTGCCTGGAACAGGAGTCTTCTAGTCCCTGTCTGCACCCTGAGCTGAAGCTATGCTACAGCACTTCATACTCAAATACCGTCAGTAGAAAGCTGGTCTCCCAGGAGTGCCTACACACCTGTGAGCACAGGTAAGACCACTACTTCTCTTCAAATTCCTGACCCAAGAGGGACCCTCACAGACCCATAAGGACACAGGAACCAAGGATTAGCTGGAGACAGAATCCTTCTGGTCTCTGTCTGCACCCCAGAGCTGACTCTGTTCTCCATACCCAAATTCCTCCTGAAGAGAACTGGCCTCCCAGGAGTACTGACACACAGGCTTGCAGGAGGGACAAGCCAAAGTCAGAGAAAGCAAGACCAGCTAACACCAGAGATAACCAGATGGTGAAAGGCAAGCACAAGAACATAAGCAACAGAAACCAAGACTACTTGGCATCATCAGAACCAAGTTCTCCCACCACAGCGAATCCTGCTTACCCCAACACACCAGAAAGACACATCCAAGACTCTGATTTAAAAATTACATCTCATGATGATGAGAGAGGAATTTAAGAAGGACATAAATAACTCCCTTAAAGAAATGCAAGAGAAGACAGGTAAACAGGTTGAAGACCTTAAAGAGAAAACACAAAAATCCCTTAAAGAATTACAGGAAAGGGCTGGTGAGATGGCTCAGCCGGTAAGAACACTGACTGCTCTTCTGAAGGTCGTGAGTTCAAATCCCAGCAACCACATGGTGGCTCACAACCACCCATAATAAAATCTGATGCCCTCTTCTGGTGGTTTGAAGACAGCTACAGTGTACTCATTTATAATAATAAATAAGTCTTTAAAAAAAAAAAAGAATTACAGGAAAACACAACCGAATAGGTGAAGGAAATGAACAAAACCATCCAGAATCTAAAAATGGAAATAGAAACAATAAAGAAATCACAAAGGAAAAAAAAAGAAAAAAAAAGAAAATAAAAGAAATCACAAAGGGAGACAACACTAGAGATAGAAAACCTAGGAAAGAGATCAGAAGTCATAGATACAAACATCACCAACAGAATACAAAAGATAGAGGAGAGAATCTCAGGGGCAGAAGATACCATAGAAACATTGACACAACAGTCAAAGAAAAAAAATGCAAAAAGCTCCTAACCCAAAATATCCAGGGAATTCAGGACACAATGAGAAGACCAAACTTAAGGATAATAGGTATAGAAGAGAGTGAAGATTCCCAAATTAAAGGACCAGTAAATACTTTCAACAAAATTATAGAAGAAAACTTCCCTAACCTAAAGAAAAGATGCCCATGAACTTATAAGAAGCCTACAGAACTCAAAAAAAAAAAAACAAAAAAAAGCAAAACCAAAAACAACCAAATTCTTCCTGTCACATAATAATCAAAACACCAAACACACTGAACAAAGAATATTGAAAGCAGTAAGGGAAAAAGGTCAAGTAACATACAAAGGCAGGCCTATCAGAATTATACCAGTCTTCCCACCAGAGACTATGAAAGCCAGAAGATCCTGGGCTGATGTTATAAAGACCATAAGAGGACACAAATGTCAACCTCGATTACTATACCCAGCAAAACTCTCAATTACCATAGATGGAGAAACAAAGATATTCCATAACAAAACCAAATTTATACAATACCTTTCCACAAATCCAGCCCTACAAAGATGGAAAATGCCAATACAAGGAGAGAAACTACACCCTAGAGAAAGAGAGAATGTAATCTTCTTTCAACAAACCTAAAAGAAGATAGCCACACAAACATAAAAATAACATCAAGAATAACAGGGAGAAGCAATCACTATTCCTTAATATTTGTTAACATTAATGGACTCAATTCTCCGATAAAAAGAAATAGACTAACATATTGGATACATATACAGGATCCAGCATTTTGCTGCATACAGGAAATATACTTCAGTGTCAAAGACAAACACTACCTCAGAGTAAAGGGCTGGAAAACAATTTTCCAAGCAAATGATACCAAGAAGCAAGTGGATATAGCCATTCTAATATCGAATAAAATAGACTTTCAACCAAAAGTCATCAAAAAAGTTAAGTTTCCTTCATACTCAAAGGAAAAAATCTACCAAGAAGAACTGTCAATTTTGAACATCTATGCTCCAAGTGCAAGGGTACACACATCATAAAAGAAAGTCTACTAAAGCTAAAACCACACATTTTACCTGAGACAATAATTGTGGGGGGCTTCAACACCCCACTCTCATCAATGGACAGATCAGGGAAACACAAACTAAATAGAGACACAGTGAAACTAACAGAAGTTTTGGATTAACTGGATTTAAAAGAATCTATAGAACATTTCATCCTAAGTTAAAAGAATATGCCTTCTTCTCAACACCTCATGGTACCTTCTCCAAAACTGACCATATAATTTGTCAGAAAACAAACCTCAACAGATATAAGAAGATTGAAATAATCCCATGCCTCCTAACAGATTACCATGGACTAAGACTGTTCTTGAATAGCAACAAAAACAACAGAAAGCCCACATAGCCATGGAAGCTGAGCAATGCTGTATTCAATGATAACTTGGTCAAGGAAGAAATAAAGAAATAAAGACTTTTTAGAATTTAGTGAAAATGAAGATAAAACATACCCAAACTTATAACACAATGAAAGCAGTCCTAAGAGGAAAACTCATAGCTCTGAGTGCCTCCAAAAAGAAACTGGAGAGAGCATACACTAGCAGTTTACCAGCACACCTGAATGCTCTAGAACAAAAAGAAGCAAATGTACCCAAGAATAGTAGATGGCAGGAAATAATCAAAGTCAAGTCTGAAATCAACCAAGTAGAAATAAAAAAAACTATACAAAGAATCAATAAAACCAAGAGCTGGTTCTTTGAGAAAATCAACAAGATAGATAAACCCTTAGCCAGACTAACTAGAGGGCACAGAGACAGTACCCAAATTAACAAAATCAGAAATGAAAAGGGAGATATAACAACAAAAACTGAGAAAATCCAAGGAATCATCAGATCTTACTACAAAAGCCTATACTCAACAAAACTGGAAAATCTGGATGAAATGGACAATTTTCTAGATAGATATCAGGTGCCAAAGTTAAATCAGGATCAGATCAACGATTTAACAGTCCCATATCTCCTAAAGAAATAGAAACAGTCATTAATAGTCTCCCAACCAAAAAAAGCCCAGGACCAGATGGGTTTAGTTCAGAGTTCTATTAGACCTTCAAAGAAGACCTAATACCAGTACTCCTCAAACTATTCTACAAAATAGAAACAGAAGGTATTCTACCCAATTTGTTCTATGAAGCCACAGTTACACTGATACCTAAACCACACAAAGACCCAATAAAGAAAGAGAAATTCAGACCAATTCCCCTTATGAATATCAATGCAAAAATACTCAATAAAATTCTTGCAAACCAAATCCAAGAACATATCAAAATGATCATCCATCATGATCAAGTAGGCTTCATCACAGGGATGCAGGGATGGTTCAATATACAGAAATCCATCAACATAATCCACTATATAAATAAAATCAAAGAAAAAAACCATATGATCATTTCATTAGAAACTGAAAAAGAATTTGACAAAATCCACACTCCTTCATGATAAAAGGCTTGGAAAGATCAGGAATTCAAGGCCCATACCTTGTAAAAACCTAGTAAAAAGCAATATACAGCAAACCAGTAGTGAACATCAAACTAAATGGGGAGAAACTTGAAGCAATCCTGCTAAAATCAGGGACTAGACAAGGCTGCCCACTCTCTCCCGACATATTCAATATAGTACTCGAAGTCTTAGCCGGAGCAATTAGACAACAAAAGGAGATCAAAGGGATACAAATTGGAAAGGAAGAAGTCAAAATATCACTATTTGTAGATGATATGATAGTATACCTAAGTGACCCCAAAAATTCCACCAGAGAACTCCTAAACCTGATAAACAACATTAGCAAAGAAGCTGGATATAAAGTTAATTCAGACAAGTTAGTGGCCTTCCTATACTCAAAGGATAAACAGACTGAGAAAGAAATTAGGGAAACAACACCTTTCACAATAGTCACAAATAATATAAAATACCTTGGTGATACTCTAACTAAGCAAGTGAAAGATCTATAGGACAAGAACTTCAAGTTTCTGAAGAAAGAAATCAAAGAAGATCTCAAAAGATGGAAAGATTTCCCATGCTCATGGAATAGCAGGATTAATATAGTAAAAATGGCCATCTTGTCAAAAGCAATCTACAGATTCAACGCAATCTCCATCAAAATTCCAACTCAATTCTTCATAGAGTTAGAAAGAGCAATTTGCAAATTCATCTGGAATAACAAAAAACCTAGGATAGTGAAAACTATTCTCAACAATAAAAGAACTTCTGGTGGAATCACTATCCCTGACCTCAAGCTGTATTACAGAACAATTGTGATAAAAACTGCATGGTATTGGTACAGTGACAGGCAGGTAGATCAATGGAATACAATTGAAGACTCAGAAATGAATCCACACACCTATGGTCACTTGATCTTAGACAAAGGAGCTAAAACCATCCAGGGAAAACAGCACAGCATTTTCAACAAATGGTGATGGCTGCGGTGGTGGTGCACACCTATAATCCCAGCACTTGGGAGGCAGAGGCAGGCAGATTTCTGAGTTTAAGGCCAGCCTGGTCTACAGAGTGAGTTCCAGGACAGTCAGGGGTAGACAGAGAAACCCTGTCTTGAAAAAACAAACAAACAAAAAAAAAAGTTCAACATTCTTAGTCATCAGGGAAATGCAAATCAAAACAACTCTGAGATCCATCTCACACCAGTCAGAATGGCTAAGATCAAAAACTCAGATGACAGGAGATGCTGGCAGGGATGTGGAGAAAGAGGAAGAGTTGATGGTGGGATTGCAAGCTGGTACAATCACTCTGGAAATCAATTTGGTGGTTCCTCAGAAAATTGGACATAGTACTACCAGAGAACCCTGCAATACCACCCATGGGCATATACCTAGAAGATGCTCCAACATGTAATAAGGACACAGGCCGATCTGGGCCTCCCTCAACCCTCGGGAGAAACAGGGTCCTAGTCAGGTCGACAAGGCGTAGGCGAAGAAATGATGGCAGAGACAACATATGGAAGTACAGGATCTGAATGTATTTCTTAAAAATGGCATCAGACTTTTACAGTCATTGCAAAAGAGAAATGATATATCTGGCAGCTCAACAGTTGAGGTACATCTGAAACACACCAGGTCTAAAGCAGCAGCCATCTCCTCTGGACTGGTGCTGCATCCCCTGGGCCCAAGCGCTCTGGGCCTGGGGTGGGCTGCGAACTGCATGAATCTAGGTCCTAGACCGTCTCAGTTCTGGTTCTAGTCAGTGAGTGAGGGAGAGAGAGCACAAGTGAAAACCAGGCTTATATGTAATACAGAAAGCAGGGTGAATGACAAGAGTCACGTAGGTGGGTAGGGGTTACAGCAAGGTGCGCAAGACTGAGGTCACATAGGCAAGTGACTGCCACACCAAGGTCAAGGTAGGATCAGATAGCCAGGTGTGAAGCAGGCAGAAGAGCAGTGGTGCTCTCCCAGCTGGGGCTATTTTGGTATTCCTATGCTAATTCTCTGGTTCTGCTGGAGGCAAGGACTAGGAGAATCTGATCTAGCATTTCCTGCTAATTCTCTGGGTCTTGCTGGAGGCATGCACCTGGAAGTTCCGACCTAACAGTTCTAGCTAATGTCCTTGAGTGAGCAAAGCCCTTCGATTATTCTCTAGTATGTAAAACAGTTCTGACTATTGTGGGACTGTCCTAAGGAATGTGCTTTACCTCTGTTGCTAGCTCTGAGGAAAAACCTGTCTGACAAGGCAGATTCCTTGAGAGAAATTCCAAGCTAAGGACAGTTTGGAATTGAATTAGGATATTTTGGAACATTGGGCTGACCAGGAGACAATGCCTAATCTTAGTCATTTATGAATCATTTCTTGGGGTACCTTTATGCCTAAATAAAGGAGTGTGTTGATGATTGGAAAGACTAATCTGGAACACGTCTGAGTTAGGAGATGCCAGCGACTGTCTGAATACCCAGGAGGCACAGAGCTCTTTGGATTCTTAACACCTCTCATCCTTAATCAGGCTTTTACCCCCGATAATTTGGATATGACTGGAGTAGATGAGTGGCAGACACATACTCTACTATGTTCATAGCAGCCTTATTTATGATAGCCAGATGCTGGAAACAACCCAGATGTCCCTCAACAGAGGAATGGATACAGAAAGTGTGGTATGTTTACAGAATGGAGTACTACTCAGCTATTAAAAAACAATGAATTTATGAAATTCTTAGGCAAATGAATGGAACTAGAAAATATCATCCTGAATGAGGTAACCCAATCACACATGGTATACACTCACTGCTCAAGATACGATTCACAAACCACATGAAGCTCAAGAAGAAAGACCAAAGTGTGGATATTTCTGTCCTCCTTAGAAGGGGGAACATAATACCCATGGGAGGAGTTACAGAGACAAAGTGTGGAGCAGAGACTGAAGGAAAGGCCATCCAGAGACTGCCCCACCCGAGGATCCATTCCATATAGAGTCACCAAACCTAGACACTATTGTGGATGCCAGCAAGTGCTGGCTGACAGGAGGGTGATATAGCTGTCTCCTGAGGGGCTCTACCAGTGCATAACAAATGCAGAGGTGGATGCTCTTATCCAAACATTGGACTGAGCAAAGGGTCCTCAATGAAGGAGCTAGAGAAAGGACCCAAGGAGCTGAAGGGGTTTGCAGCCTCATACGAGGAACAACAATATGAACAAACCAGTACCCCTAGAGTTCCCAGGGACTAAACCACCACCAATAACCAAGGGTACACATGGAGAAATGTATGGCTAAAGCCACATATGTAGCAGAGGATTGCCTTGTTGATCATCTGTGAGAGGAGAGGCCCTTGGTCCTGTGAAGGCTTTAAGCCCCTGTGTAGATGAATGCCAGGGCCAGGGTCATGTCTCCCTCGATCAGCAAGAAGGACACGACCACGAGCTCTTTCTTAAGCAGTTTATTCAGGACCTTGTTACAAGCTTCTTCTTCTTCTTAATCTTCTTTCTCGTCTTCTGGGGAATGCCCACGGACCTAAATACCCCTGTGCCTGCCAACCCCTGCAGGCCACGTAGGAACAGCAGATAGGCCGCCCAATGTGGAAGCAGCCAGAGGCAGCAAGCTTAGCCAAATAAGGACTTGTTTATCTCAGAGAGCACTCGCTTTTTGGACTAGCGGAAGGCGGAAACCTGCACCATCTTAGGGCTCAGCACATCGCAGCTCTCCACAGGCCAGGAAGCAGGAGTGGGTGGGTTGGCGAGCAGTGGGAAGGGGAGAGGATAGGAAGTTTTCAGAGGGGAAACCAGGAAAAGGGGATAACATTTGAAACATATAAAAAGAAAATATCTAGGCTGGACGGTGGTGGCGCACGCCTTTAATCCCAGAGCTTGGGAGGCAGAGGCAGGCAGATTTCTGAGTTCAAGGCCAGCCTGGTCTACAAAGTAAGTTCCAGGACAGCCAGGACTATATAGAGAAACCCTGTCTCAAAAAAACCAAAAAACCAAAAAAAAAAAAAAAAAA
>JADRCC010566188.1:0-11687 GCA_019843855.1 Hylomyscus alleni
GCTTTACATACCAGAGAGTAATTGAAGAGCCTCCTTCACTTAAGGGCATTCTCAAGAACTGCTACAATGGGACTTCCTGGTGCTTGCCTCCAGAAGACCCAGAGTATTAGCTTGGGACTGCCAAGATAGCCGCAGTGGGAAGGGCACCACTGCTCTTCCGCTTTGCACCTGGATGCCTGATCTTACCGACCTTGGTGTGACCATCACTTGCCTAGGTGACTTCTGTCTTGCTGTCTGATCTTACTGACCTTGATATGGCCCTCACCTGCCTACGTGACTTTTGTCATTTGCCCTGTTATCTGTATATTATGTAAGCCTGGTTTTCACTTTGTGCACAGACTTATACATTCGATTTGAGATTCAAGCATTTGAGACAGAGCATTCGAGCTTCGAGCCTCATGCAGTCCGCACCGCAACCCCCCCCCCCCAAAGCCCAGAGCACTGGGACTGGGTGGGGGTGGTGGGGTGCAGTGCCTGTCCAGAAGAGATGGCTGCTTTAGACCCAGTGTGTTTCAGGTGGCCTCAGATGTACCTCAACTGCTGAGCTGCCAGGTGTTTTATTTCTCTTTTGTAATGACTGTAAAAGTCATGATGCCATTTTTGAGAAATACACTCAGACTCAGCACTTCCTTGTGTTGACTCTGTTATCCGCAGAATTTTTTGCCCACCTGATGAGAACTCTCATCCCTCGGAACAAGAGGTCCTTGCTGCAAACTCAGTCTGTGGTAGATGTGTATGTGTGTGTGTGTGTGTGTGTGTGTGTGTGTGTGTGTGTGTGTGTGTATAAAAATATAAATCCAAAACTAATCCAAATTTATACAATTTTTTGATATGATTTATGCTTTAGTTACTCCTATCAGATGAAATAACTTTCCCTAAAAATTTTAAGAAAAAAACTAGAGTATGTGAATGAAGTAAAATATTTGCAAATCTTCACTACCTGCAGAGTGTCATTGTTTTCAAATCAGAACTTGGCTTGTATGAAGAGTACTTTGAAAATACATTCAGAAATTCTGAAAGAGTTTCCTTTGGCTGGCATAGACAACATAGGGAAAGCACCTCTCGGAAGAGCAGTGCTCAGTTAGCTGTGTCATTTAAAAAATCACTACTTTCTGAACAAACACACATACACACTGGAAAAAAAAGAACCCATAATATGGAATATGGATAGAAAAAGAGCAAATATGATGCCTCCATTTGAGTATTGCTTGCAGTTATGGCTTGGGACAATATTAATTGATTAATTAATTAATTAATTTAACTGCAGTGAGCTTTAAAATCATCATCTTTCATAAAGTAATTTCAACAATTGTCCTGTTTGCTTTGACATCTGTTCAATATATTTAGGAAGTACAACGGTGCATATTTTTAAAGAAGAGCTATTTTTAATATTTGAAAATGTTACCTTTGTAAATATTATACTTTGAGCATATCCACCCTGTCAACCTCTCTTATCCACCCACCCATACCTTCCCAGTTTCATGCACTGTTTTCTTTTGGAATTCACCAATTCTCCTTAGTGCTGATGGTATGTGCATGGCTGTCAGGTCATCTACTGGAGCGTGGGTAGCCTGCCAGTGATCCCTGAAGAAACTGACCCATTGCCCCCAAACCACCAATCCCCAATAGCCCCTCTAGAAGGGGCAGGGCTTAATAACAACCCCATTCATGCTTGGATTTCAGCTGGCTTGATCTTATATAACAATTTCACTGTTTGACACCATTAATTATATTTTACCTATCTGACATGGAATTTAAGTTTTTGTAAATACAAAATTTATGCTCCTTAGATCATACAACTTAAGTGGAGTTCTCAAGATCTCTTGTTTAACTGGAAAAATTCTTAGTCATGCAGAACTCACTGCCTTCCAGTGAGTGTGTTACATAGTACTTCAGACTTGCCTTCATTTAATATCCTTTTTTTTCTATAATTAACTTATTAGAATAAAAGGTTTTTGGGGAACAGTCCTTGGGAGGAAGAGACAGGTGGATTTCAGTGAGTTCAAGGCCAGCTTATGGCTACTTATTGATACCTGGTGTCAAAAACCAAAACCAACCAACCAAGCAATGAACCAACCAACAAGCAAAAAAAAAAAAAAAACCAGTCTTGTCAGGATCTCCATATTTAATCATGTATGTATTATTAAGTAGTTCAGACTATGTCATTCCTAGCCACAAGAAGGATAGGAGAGATGAAAATTAATGCAGAAAGAAGAGAACAAACATGAAGAAAAGTAAGAATCATGCCCAGTTTCTTAGTGAAGCTGATCATTCGCTCTAAGATGTACAAATAAGTTTGGGATGTTTTTCTACATTGCTTAATTTCCACACAGTATAGATAGCCTTCAAGAACAAAGGGAATACAAACAGTGTTCTTTACTATTTTCTAACAAAACAGAGTTCCTGACACACAAAAGCAGACAGCCCCTCAGGGCACCCCACAGTCCCTGCTAGGAGTTCAAAGTGGACCAGGAAACTCTCGCTATCAATCACTACATGAAATACACTTTCTCACACTCTCGTGGGGCTGCAAATGTTTGTGCAGCTTGGGAGACTTGCTCTCTTCATGCTCTTTCACATTAGCACAGTAAATGCATACTTTGTGGGGGGAGACGGACACTTTCATGTGTCTTATGAACTTTCCCCAACTGCTTTAGATTTTGCAGCATGTACTTGATTTTATATACATTTGCTGTTTTTGTTTTTGTTGTTTTGTTTTGTCTTTTTTTTTAGTTTGTTTTGTTTTCTTTCTTAATGAAACCCCTTCCACACAGACCAGATGTTTCTCCACTTGGAAGAAAGGAAGTCATTTCACATTATAAATATCAAATCACATCTCAAGGTCACAGTCAAAAGCTTTCATGTCTCATTAAATGTCAGGCTTGTCATTTATTTCCCTCATTGAGCTCCATTTAGATCTTGGAATGTGAAAATGCATGGGGCTGGTGTTATCGGTGAGAAGGCTTCCAGGGCTGCTAACAACTCATATAAAACATTTCCAATTACATGTCCAGCACTTTACATACTTGCATCGGCAAAGAACATGACAGCAGCAAACACTTTGCTAATTCAAAGCTCCAGCAGCTTTATGGTCCATGTAACAGCAACTTGTCCCATGGAGAAGAAGAAAGAAGATGCCTTTGTAAGGTAATTCATAATATAACTACTGAGATACAAACGTATTGACCATTATTTTTTTCTTAAATTAAACCAATTTAGGCCACTCGTGCAATTCTCAGAAGTGGCTGTTACAATTCTTATATAGTAAAAATAATTCTTGAATTCACTAGGAGCAAAAGCAAAGTAACATTTATTCGCCTGGTTCTGAGCTTCAGTTTTCACATGCCAAATGAGTGGTATTTTGAGAACATGAGCAACATTCCAGCACTTCTTAATCTGCAAGCTAACTTTCAAATGTGATCATATATCATCAGGCAAACAAATTCCGATGAACTATATTCATATCCTCATTTGTTGAAAATTCTTGGGTTATTTTGTTTTTAACAAAACAACCATTATTTTAACAAAGAGAAAACATGTTACTGGGAAGGCACATAATCAGCCAAAGTCAAAATGCAAATATTGGCAGAGAATCTGGGCCTTGGGCTTCAGTTTCACATGTTAATATGTGATCATATATATTAATTGTTTAGCTTAATATAGTTTTTTTTTTTAAAAATTTGCTTTAGCTTGTTATGTTGGTTTTAAAATCTAGCACCTATTCTTTGGCATCCATCCCGGTGAGTTATTGAAGCCTTTGCAGATAAACAATTTAAATAGACCTATAACAAAGGGTAAAACAGAAGCAATGATTAAAAGTTTCCCAACTAAAACATGTCCAGGCCCAGATACTTTTAGCACATAACTCTACCAGACTTTCATAGAAGAGTTAACATCAATACTAATCTAATTAACCCTCAAAACAGAGGAAGCGGGAACAGTGCCATTGCCATTTTAAGATGCCAGAGTTACCCTGATACTGAAACCATATAAAAACTCAGCCAAAAGAATAACTACAAACCAATTTTGCTGATGTATATAGATATAAAATACTCAAAAAGTACTTTTATATGGAATCCAAGAACACAGCAAAAATATCATCCATAATGGCCAAGTAGGCTTTATCTCAGAGACGCAGGAATCGTTCAATATATGAAAATCAATAAATGTAATTCATCATATAAGTTAACTGAAAGGAAAAAAAAAAACATATGATCATCTCCTTAGATAATGAAAAGGCCTTTCATAAAATCCAGTGCCCTTCATGATAAAAAGTCCTGGAGAGATTGGGGAAACAAGAGACATACCTCAACATAATGAAGTCAATTCACAGCAAGCCTATAGTCAGTAACAAATTAAATGAACAGAGACTGAAAGCAATTCCATTGAAATCAGAAACAAGACAAAGTTGTCCATTCTCTCTATATCTATTCAATATAACACTTGAAGTCTTAGGTAGAACAATAAGACAACTGAGGGAGATAAAGAAGATATGAATTGGAAAAGAAATCAAAGTATCTTTATTTGTAGATAATATGGTAGTATACATAGGTGACCCTATAAATTCCATCTGGGAACTCCTATAGCTGATGAACACACACTTTCAGCAAAGTGGCTGAATAAAAAACTAAAATACACACACACACACACACACAAAACAAACAAACAAAATCAAAGAAACAAACAAAACTGGTAACATTCTTACATAGAAATGACAAATCAACTGAGGCAAAAAAAACCCAGGCAAACATCATTTCCAATGGCCTCGAATAATATAAAATATCCTGGAGTAGCTCTAATCAAGTGCAAGTGAAAGACTTGAATGATAAAAAAACTCCAAATCTTTGAATAAAGACATTTAAGAAGATATCAGAAGAGAGATCTCCCATGCTCACTGATCACGAGGATTAACATAGTAATCCAACTACTAAACTACGAAAATCAATTAACAGATTCATTGCAATCCCCATCAAAATTCCAACACAATTCTTTTTAGATATTAGAAATATGATTCTCAATTTCACATGGAAACAAAAAACCAACAACAACAAAAAAAAAGAAAATGAAAAAAAAAAGACCATGATTGCTAAAACAATTTTAAACAAGCAAAGAACTCCTGGTATTATCATCCCAATTTCAATTTGTACTACAAAAGTGCAATAGTAATAAAAGATATATGGTATTGGCAAAAAATCAGACATGTTGATCAATGGAATCAAATTGAAGCCGCATACATAAATCCAAACAAAGTAGACACCTAATTTTTTATAAAGAGTGATAAGTACACATTGGAAAAAAGACAGCATCTTCAACAAATAGTGCTAGTCAAACTGGATAGCTACATGTAGAAAAATGAAAATAGATCAATATTTATCACTCTGAACAAAACTGAAGTCTATGTGGATCAAAGACCTCAACATAAAACCATAAACATTGAACTCGACCGAAAAGAAAGTGGGGAATAGTCTTGAATGCATTGGCACTGGATATAACTTTCTGAACAGACACTGATAGTGTAGGAACTATGATCAACAATTAATAAATACGACCTCATGAATCTTAAAAGTTTTTGTAAGGCAAAGGATATCATCAGCTGGATAAAGCAGCAGTCTACACAATGGGAAAAGATATTTAGCTATGTCCCATCTGATAGAGGATTAATATACATAACAGACAAAGAACTCAAAATCTAGATATGAACAAAACAAATGACCCAGTGAGGATAGATATAAACAGAGTTCTTTTTTTTAATTAATTTATTTTTTTCTTTTTAATGAACAAACAAAAACAACTAGAACAAACCCCTGTTGCCTCCCCCCTCCCTATGCCTGCCACCCCACCCTCTCCCACTTATCAGCCCTGTCATTCCCCTACACTGGGGCACAGAACCTTCACAGGGCCAAGGGCCTCTCCTCCCATTGATGACCGACTTTGCAATCCTCTACTATACACATGCTGCCAGAACAATCAGTCCTACCATGTATAGTCGTTGGTTGGTGGTTGAGTCCCTGGGAGCTCTGAGGGCATTGGTTAGTCCATATTGTTATTCGTCCCAAGAGGCTGCTCTTAACAGAGAAAACTCAAATGGCTGAGAAATGCTCAGAGGAATGTTCAACATCCTGGGCCATCAGAGAAATTCAAATCAAGATTACACGGAGATTCCACCTCATACCCGTCAGTATAGCTAATATAATCACACAAGTGACAGATTAGACTGGTGATGATGTGGAAGAAGGGGAATATTCTTCCATTGCTGGTGAGAGTGCAAACTGTATAGCTACTATTGAAATCAATATGGTGGCTCCTCAAAAAGTTGGAAATAAATCTACCTCAAGATCCAGGTATAGCACTCTTGAGCATATACTCAAAAGACACTCATCCTACCACAAGGACAGCTTCCTGAACCATGTTTACTGAAGATTTATAATAGCCAGAAACAGGAAAGAACCTAGGTATCCTTCAACTGAAGAATAAATAAAGATAATGTGGTACATTTATATAATATATAAATATTATATATGTATATATAACTCATTATATATTACATATATAAATAATTTATAAATATATATAACTCAGCTGTTAAAAAATGACATCATGGAATTTTCAGGCAAATGGATGGTTCTAGAAAAAAGTCATCCTCACTAAGGTAACCTTGACCCAGAAAATAGCTATGGTATGTATTCTATTCACTTATAAGTGAATATTAGTTATTAAATAAATTGTAACCATGTTCCAATCTATAGATACTGAGAGGTTAGATAAAGAGGAGATTTTGGGGTGGGGCAGGATGCATGGATTTCCCTGGGAGTGGGAAATAAAATAGATTTTATGGATAGACTTAGGGTGGGTGGGAGAGATGGGGTAGGTAGAGAAAGTGAAGGGAGAGATAACGGGAATTAGAGAACATTTGGAGGGTGGTGTGGAACCCTATAACAGTGGAAACTTCCTAGAATCTCTGAAGGTGATCCTAAGAAGACTACTAATAATAGGAGATATGGAATCCCAATTGACCCTCTCTTTTCTCCAGACAAGACTTACAGTTTTAGGACTAAGTTTTATTCAATTGAGTTGTTGGCCAAGGGAATTCCATGGAAATCCCAAAACAATTATCCATACAACAAGTTTTTCTCCAAAAGCTGAGGGCAGGGGTTCATTCCCAAGGATAACACCCTTACAACCCATTGAACATGGGGATGTTAAATTGGAGCCTACATACAGCCTTCGCCCTATGAACTAGTGTCTTTGGTTGCAAGTAGGTACTCTGCAAGCTTCTGAAAGAGAAACGTGACTTCTGAAAGTGAGAACAAGTAGGGCTTTGACTTTTGTGCCTGTTCTTGGGTCTCCTTTTCTCCTATTGAGTTGTCATGTCCGACTTCAATTTAATAGTTTTTCCTTCATTTTACTATATTTTATTTGGTCATGTTTTGTTGTGATCTCTTAGAAGACTGTCCTTTTCTAATGAGAGACAGAAAGGGAGTGGATCTAGCAGGGAAGGATGGTGGTGGGTGTGTGGCTGAGAGTAGAGTGAGGGGAAACTGTGGTCAGGATATTTTTTATAGGAATCTATGTTCAATAAAAGGATAAAATAAAAAAACATAAAATCAGTCAAAAATCTTTCACAATGTTCAAATTTACAAATACGCTTTAAAATTACCAATAAGAGTTCAAAATCAAGAAAAGAAATAATCATATAGAGAAAGTATTCTTGATGCAAGTTTAGATATAGTAGGGATTTTGTGGCAAATTAATGGTAGAATGCACATTTTTCAGAGCTTCATTATATGTAACAAATGAGAACTGTAGAATGTCCGTGTAAATCCTGCTCATTAAGTAGAATACACATTATATTGTTAAATTCTATAATAGCTTAGTTTATATACATGGCTTTCAAGAAACTTCAAGTGCTTAACTTGATCAAATAAAACTCCATTGCAATTTTAGCTATTTTCAGATAATCCAATGAGCATAGTTTTGTATTCTAGATGATGATAGTTTTCTCCTGTTCTAAGTGTAAACATGCACAAGATAGTGAAGAGAGTTAGTTTATTGTTTTTGCTTCGTCACAATTCATAAGAATGCAAACTTCACATTTTGTCTTTTGGTTGAGTATAGAAAATCTTTGTGGCCTGAGATTCCACCTCACACCAGTCAGAATGGCTAGGATAAAAAAGTCAGGTAACAGCAGATGCTGGAGAAAGATACTGGTTGTGGAGAAAGAGGAACACTCCTTCATTGCTGGTGGGATTGCAAGCTCATACATTGCTGAGAATCAGTTTGGCAGTTCCTCTGGAAATTGGACATAGTACTACCAGAGGGCCCAGCTATACCACTCCTGGGCATATATCCAGAAGATGCTCCAACATGTAATAACATAGCAGCCTTATTTATAATAGCCAGAAACTGGAAACAACCCAGATGTCTCTCAACAGAGGAATGGACACAGAAATTGTGGTATATCTACACAATGGAGTACTACTCAGCTATTAAAAACAACGAATTTATGAAATTCTTAGGGAAATAGATGGATTTGGAGAATATCATCCTGAGTGAGGTAACCCAATCACAAAAGAACACAATCTCTGATAAGTGGCTATTAGCCCAGAAGATCGGAATACACAAAATACAATCCATAAACCACAAGAAGCTCAAGAAGAAGGAAGACCAAAATGTAGATACTTCATTCCTTCTTAAAAGGGGGAACAAAATACCCATGGAAGGAGTTGCAGAGACAAACTATGGAGCAAAGACTGAGGAAGGACAATCCAGAGACTGCTCCACCTGGGAATTCTTCCCATAATCAATCATCAAATCTAGACACTATTGTGGATGCCAGCAAGTGCTGGCTGATAGGAGCCTGATATAGCTGTCTCCTGAGAGGCTCTGACAGTACCTGACTAATACAGAAGTAGAGGCTCATAGCCATCCATTGAACTGAGTACAGGGTCCCCAATGAAGGAGCTAAAGAAAAGACCCAAGGAGCTGAGGAGTTTGCAGCCCCTTAGGACAAACTAGGGGGCAATATGAACTAACTAGTACCCTCAGAGCTCCCAGAAACTAAACCACCAACCAAAGAGTACACATGGTGGGATTAATGGCTCCAGCATCATATGTATAGTAGAGGATGGCCAAGTCGGTCATCAGTGGGAGGAGAGGTCCTTGATCCTGTGAAGGTTCTATGCCCCAGTGAAAGAGAATGCCAGGGCCAGTAAGCAGGAGAGGGTGGGGTGGCAAGCAAGGGGAAGGGGGAGGAAACAGGGGTTTGTTTTTGTTTTTGTTTTTTGAGTTTTTTTTTATTTTTGGTTTTTTTTTTTTTAATTTTTCTTTTCTTTTCTTTTCTTTTTTTTTTTCTGGAGGGGAAAATGGGAAAGGAGGTAATGTATGACATGTAAATAAAGAAAATATCTAATAATAAATAAATAAATGAATAAATAAATAGATAATAAATAAATGTAAAAAAATCACTAAAAAAGAAAAAAGGGAAAAAAAAAAAGAAAATCCTTGTGGCTCTGCCAATGGATGGAAAGGGTAGATGTAGAAAGGCTGGTTCTCTGGAGAGCTTCTGGCATGCATGTCCTGTGCACAGAGTGATAGAGCAGAGCACTGAAGATATGAATCACCCTAAAATGACCTCATGCACTTCCCCCTCACTGGTGCTCAGTCAGAGGATAATGAAACTCAAATTTTTGAGCACACTAGCAGCATTATAACTGCTAAGAATTTAGTTTTTGGTTACAAACTCTGTTGAGGTACCCCAAAATTATTTTATTTCAGTAAAATGGGCTCCAGGTGTCTCGCTGTCCTGGAGTTTCTTGCTTGTATTTCACACAACCATCCAATAGAGACTATTAGCCTAGAATGCTGGGTTGATCAGGCTTGGTTAAAGGTTTGTCTGCTTCACATTTCAGAAATACATTAAAGGTTTTATGTTCAATTTTTTTTCAAGCCATACATTTACTAAAACTAATCCAATTTATTGCTTTTCTTTCAAACTTACAGCCTCAATTTACAGTGAAGAGGTGAAATCAGATCATCATTGTCCACTGTTAGGCTTTGAATGTGAAATATCCCCAACATATGCTTGAACACGACTCTGTCACCAGATACTAGCACTGATTTGGAAGGTTGTGGAACCGTGGGCCCTGTGGTATATATAGCTAGCAAGCGTGGGTTGTTGGAGCTAATCCATGGTGATGGTATAAACTTCCAGTTCCATGCTAAGTCCTTATCTTCTGACCCATCAAGACTTAAGTTGCTGGAAACTCCTCCTGGCACAGACCAATCACCTCCAGCTGCAATGCCTTTCTTATCTCTGAAATCATGAACTAAAGAAAATTCTTCCTCCTTAAAATGTTTCTGACATGTAGTTATTTTATTAATATGACCAGAGAAATAATTAATGTGTTTAGCTTTATAGACACATTGTGGTTAATAACCAGCTTCATATGTGTGAGTAAAGGACTAAAGTGGTTAACCTAATGAATATTTAAAGCGCATTCCACGAGTTTGAGTAAATGACATTAAATAGATATACAATTAGCAGTGAACCTATTAATTGAAACTACTCATAA
Organism: Hylomyscus alleni; assembly: GCA_019843855.1. NCBI lineage: Eukaryota > Metazoa > Chordata > Mammalia > Rodentia > Muridae > Hylomyscus > Hylomyscus alleni. The sequence goes on from JADRCC010566188.1 coordinate 10,572, forward strand.
AATATAGTTATCAGAATCAATATTTTGGTGCTTTCATAAGATATAACTAAATGTAGGCTGAAAAGACAGCACCAATATAACACAAATACAGAAAACAGAACAGGATCACAATCTGTTCTCATATTATCTCCCTTCCTTTGTTCCATTTCAAGCATCTGGACTCTGCAATAAAAAAATGAAAACTCACAAAAGTTAGACTGAACTCTGATGGGTTTCCTCATATTGAATGGTCCAGTTTGTCAATGCGCACTTAGCACCATGCAGTATCATGTACACAGCAGTGAAATGCCTAGATAGTCTGAATTAAGTCCATACAAAAAGGTTTTTACACAATATAAACACATCCTATCCTCTAATCACTGTGGGCATATATCAACTCCAAAGCCAATTTGCTTATAATTTTCATCAAAATACTTCTTTACTGGACTGATGGTACACACTTTAAATAACAGACACTCAGGAGACTGAGGCAGGCAGATCACAAGCTCACATGTACCCTGGGCTATACAGTAAGATTGTGTAAGCTTCGGCTACATTTGAAGATTTGTCTGAAAAAAGTATCAGTAGTCAGTGGGCATCATGAGCCTACGGTTTCCGACGAGACTGTGCTTAACCTTCAGAGTATGAAAACTCCTTCATGGTTAAATATCAGGAAATAGGCCCTCCTGTAACTTGCCACAAAGGATTTGTCACAAATCTTTCTTTCATTCTTTAGTGTTTTGGTTTTTCTCTCTTCTTTTTCTTTTTTTATTGGAGATTTTCTTTACTTACATTTCAAATGTTTTCCCCTTTCCAAGTCTCCCCTTTAGGAACGCCTATCCCATTCCCCCTCCCCCTGCCTGTAGGCGGGTGCTCCTTCACCCACCCACTCACTCCTATCTTCCTGCCCTGGAAATCCCCTACACTGGGGCATTGAACACCCTTTGGCCCAAGAGCCTCTCCTCCCACTTATGTCGAAGGTCATCTTCTGCCACATATGTGGCTGGAGCCATGGGACCCTCCATATATACTATTTGGTTGGTAGTCCAGTACCTGAGAGCTCCAGGGGGTCTAGCCAGTTGACACTGTCGCTCCTTTCATGGGGCTGCAAAGTTCCTCAGCTCCTTCAGTCCCTTC
>JADRCC010566193.1:0-20088 GCA_019843855.1 Hylomyscus alleni
GTGGACCCAAAAGAGTCCCTTGAGTTTAGCAGCTGTGGGAGTCATGAGAATTACCTTGAAAGGGACCTGCCATTTAGGAGAGAGAAGTGAGGGCCAATGGTCTGGAGGGGAAAGAAGAACCTGGTCTCCAATGTTAAAAGGAAGTATGTTAAAAGGACAGGGGACAGTGTGTGGCCTTGGTAGATGGTGGTCAGCAAAGTTCCATAGGAGAGAGCAGAGGTAGCAAAGTAATGGAATTAGTAGATGATCAGTGAGGGAAAGCATTTAGGTGAAAGATCAGGAGTTAGGACCGGATGTCCATACACGAGTTCAAAAGGTGAGATGAATCACTTAAAAGGAGCCAGGGGTAGGAGTTTTACCCAATAGAGGTGAAGTTCCTGTGACAGGTTGACAAGAGTGGTTTTCAGAGGGTGGTTAGTTGTTTCTACCTTTCCCGAAGAATAGGGGTGGCAGGGAAAATATGAATGCCAGGGAATGTCTGGGGCTTTAGAGTTTGGGAAATTTGGGAGGTGAGTTCAGAATCATTGTCTGACTGGAAAGAGGCTGGGGCACCAAATCGGAGTATGATCTCTTTGAGGACAAGATCAAAAACTGTCTGAGTCCATTTGTTAGTCATGGAGAATGCCTCCACAATTACCCTGAGAAAGGGTCCACCAAGACCAGGAGATACTTGACATGTTTGACAGTGGGTATGTGGATACGGTCAAATTGCCAGTTGGTTCCAGGAAGGGAACGTCTAACCTGATGGGTAGGAAAAGTGGTGCTACAATACCTGGAGTTGGAGTCTTACATCTGACAGATTATGCAAGAGTCAGTGACATATTTAAAGAAACTTAAGTCATCAGGGATAGGCAGTAGGTGAGTTTTAACAAGATAAGACAATATTGGCTATTAGGATGAAAGAGTTGATGAAGATAGGACAGAGTTTGATTAGTGTCAGGGAGTGGGAGTGGAGATGTGGGTTTCAGTGTAAGAATGTCCTGGGGAGGGTGAGGCAAATCTAGGTCCATAAGTGCTGCAATTCTAGCTACCTTATTGACTCAGTTGTTTTGTCGGAGAAAACAGAGTCATCCATCTGGTGGGATCTGCAGTGGACAATTTCAATAGTTGTAGGGAGATGGGAAGCTTTCAGCATGGCCATGATTCAGTTTGCATTAGTTACTGATACTCTTTTTGTCATAAGTAACCCATGCTTTTCCCAGATAGCATCATGGGGCAGGAGGATATAGGAAGCATATCTGGATCCTGTGCAGCTGTTGAGGGATTGTCCCTGTGCCAGCTGAAAGGCACAGGTGAGGGATATTAGTTCAGCCTGGTGATTGGAGGTATAACCAGGGAGGGTCTCTACCTCTACCACCTCTGTGTCTGACATTATAGCATAGCCAGCTCTTCTGGTCCCTTCATGTAAAAAGGAACTGCCATCTGTATACCAGGTATGCATAGCCTGAGGCAGTGTTCCCTCCTGTATTTGTGAAGGATGAGGTAATAGTTCCTCTAAGGTTTCAGTGCAGGAGTGAGATAGGGAGTGGTTAGTATTTGTTTGAGGAAGAAGATTGGAAATATGAAGAAGTGGGCATGGCATGATTGAAAAGTGAGTGTAGAGTCTTCTATAAGTGTTACTTGAAGAAAAAGAACACTGGAAGGAAGTAGTGTCTGTAAACCTTTGTAAGTTAGGAGCTGTGGCATGTTATGAGAAGAGAAGATGGTTAAGGCAACCCAAAGGTTAGGTTCAGCAGCTGCTAAGGTATGATTACAAGATCTAAACAAATACAAGATCTACTTTTTTTGACAGGTATGCTACAGGTGTGAAAGAGAGTCCCAGTTGGTGACCTAACACTGCAAGGACGAATTCCTCCTTTTTCAGTTACATAAAGGAGAAAGGATGAGTCAGGTCAGGGAGGTATAAGGCCTGTGCCTTCAGGAGAACCTGTTGAAGATTTTCAAAAGGCTTAGTAACGGGTTTGATTTGAAAAGAAGTCCGTGGGTGGGGCCAAATGCCACTTCATATATGGGGCAGGAAACAAGGGAAAAGGAAAGAACACAGGAACATAAAAAAAGTGGCTATTCCTAGAAATGAAAAAAATCTCTTCTTTCGTACAAGGAACAGCTAGAAATTAGCTTCTTTCTCTCTAATAGTCTCATGGGTTAGGGTAATTGTTAGTCTGAGGAGTGGACAATTGGACTTTAAAAGGTGAAATCCTGTAGCCTCAACCAGAAAGGACATTTAGAAGAGCAGAGGTGCTTGGCTAATTTTTAGAGAGAAACTACAGAGAAGAATGTCATATATGTAATGGATAATCTTAGATTTAGGGAGAGACAAAGTAAGTTAGAAGTCAGAGCCTGGCCAAACAGGTTTGGACTGTCCTAGAAGCCCTGAGGTAGAACAGTCCAGGTGAGCTGAGTATAAAAGTGGGTATCGAGGTCACTCCAGGTAAAGGCAAAGATTTTCTGAGACTGGGCATCTATAAAGATAGAGAAAAATACATCCTTGAAATCTAGGACCAAGAAATGAGAAGTCTCCGATGGGAGAGTGTAAAGAAGTATATGAGGATTAGCCATGGCAGGATGGAAAGGAACCACTATAGAATTAATACACCTGAGATCTTGAACCAGGAAATAGGTTCCATTTGGTTTCTTAACTGCTAGTAAATGGGCGTTAAAGGGAGAAGAGGTTGGATGGAGGAGGTTTTTCTTTAAGAGGTCAGAGATGATAGGTTTAAGTCCCCTGAGGCTCTGGAGAGTGATAGGGTATTGACTGGGTGATGCATCTGGTAGGGTCCAGTAATTGGGTGACAGCAGAAGAATAATGTTTAGCAACGGAGGAATTCTGGATGTCTCAGACTCGGGGGTCTACCTGAGAAGCTGGCGGAGGAAGTAACATGTTAGAGTTAGCAGGTTGAGTGGCTTGCAGGAGGAAGAGCGAGGCTGCTGGCAAGCTTGGGTTTAGGTGAATGGAGGGAGCAAAGGAAATAGAGGCTTCCAACTTAGCTAGAAGATCCCTTTCCCAGTAAGGGGACAGGACATGTTGGCACTAACAAAAAGGAATGGGTGTGAGGAACACATATAAAAATGCAACTAAGTGGTGGAGTCTGGTAAGGAAGGTTATCCTCCTATCCCAACAATAGGAGCATGAGAATGAGAGGTGGGCCCCAGTGTCCAAGAGGAAGGGGATGGGCTGACCAGATACCATGATGACTACCTGGGGCTACCAGCTGTTGATGGAAGTGGTCCGGTCCAGAGAGCTTCAGTCATCCATAGCCAAGCCTAGGAGATCTGCTTAAGGGTTAACTGAGAGTGATGTCCCTTTGTCTTGAGCAACATGAGGTCAATTAACAACCCAATGTCCCTCCTGATGGCACCTTGGGCATGGTCCTTTTGGTCTGTGGGGGCTAGGACAAGCCCTTACCCAGTGACCTTATTGACCATACTTATAAGAGAAACCTGGTGGTCTCTGAGCCTTAGAAGACCAGGAGTCCCAGGCAGTGGCTGGAGCCTTTGCTAGCATATGGTATTTTTGTCTGTGGGCCTTTTCATCTCTCTGATGGTGAAATTTGAAGGCCAATGTTAAGATTTCTGCCTGTGGAGTTAGGGGTCTGGTCTCCAAATGTTTAAGTTTGGCTTTAATGTCAAGTTAGCACTGGGAAAAGAAGTAGTTCATCAGGAGTTCCTCACCTTTTGGGTTTTCAGGGTCTAAATTTGTATATTGTAATAGGGCCTTTGTAAGGCGCTCTAAAAATAGAGATGGGTTTTCTTGTTTATCCTGGATGTACCCTTGGAGTTTTTCAAAATATTCTGATTTTAAGGCTGTCCTACTGAGACTGGCCAGGATGCAGATTATGAATCTAGCTCTGGCTAAAACACCACCTGGAGAATTATAATTCTTTCAAGGATCTTGGTCAGGTACCAACTCTGATGTCATTGGGTATTTTGGATCTATTTGATGAGTCTCATCTGCATGTATTTTCACCTGTTTGAAAACTTGCCTGCATTTGTCAGGAAGTAAATTATTACTAAGAATCATATGTACCCCATGGAAAGTGAAGCTATAAAACTGAGTAATATACTGAAATTCTTTAATAAAGGCAGAGGAGTTAGAGGTATATCTATTTGAGAAAGTTCACTTAGTCAGAAAAGGACATGAACTCTGATTAGACCATCTACCCCAGCAACTTCCCTTAAAAGGAAGGACCAATGCTGGATTTGGCTGTGTTGGGAGGAGAAGTATTTGTAGGGAGTTTAGCTGTAGATGTAGAAGAATGGTGTGAGGGCTGAAAGTAGGTGCTAGTGCAGGACCACTGGAATTGCCTGAAGCTGGCACTGGCACAGGAGGAGGGGAGGAGCCTTGAGAGTTCAACAAGGAGGCTCTGGGGAAGTCTTGTGAGAAGAGGAAGCTGAGGAGACTGGGGTTTTAGAAGAGGTTGTACAGACAAGTCTGTGGTAGAAAGGTGGAGGTTCATTAGATGGATTGAGGATTGTAGTGTCATCTGCTAGAGGTTTCATAGTTAGGAGAGGTTGAGTTTGGGGGACAACAAGAACAGAGAGGGGATTGGAGAGAAGATAGGTAAATACACTGGGAGTATGTATGGAGATACCTTAGAATGGTTGGATCTAAGTGACCATTTAGAGCTGTTGTTTAATGGGTACTTGCCACACTACCTCCAGTAGGATCTGTGTGTGATAAGTTCCACAGACTGAGGCAACTGACCTCAAAAGGGGGAGGCCTCTGGAACTGGATGTGGAATCTGCAATATTCCACAATATTCACAGAAATATCAATGGAGGAAGTCAAGGTGAAAAAATGAAGAGTGAGTCAGAGCCAGAGCCAGCCTTCTGACCAGTCATGTGCTCCTTGAGAAATCAGTTTACTTTCTCAAGTAGTTTTCTCACACTGTAGGCAAAGTCAATATTAAGTCTGGCTGTCACATAAGACTTGTATTGTAGGCCAACTGTTGAAGGCCCTTGGAAATTAAAAAAAAAATACTGCAAAAAAAGCATATTAAGGTAATTACAGCTACCTTCAGGGCATGTCTTCTGGAAAATAGAGAGTATGAATAGTCTTTATTTTAAAATAATCTTTTAATTTCAGGGAACATAAATTTAATAAGATAGATTCTTCCAGAGAGTAAATTACATATTGAGAATTAATTGGGCATTTTGAAAGCTACATAAATTTAAGCAATAATTTTCCAGATGGGTTTCTGGTACCCTACTCTACTTGACACAGGTTATGAATGGGTCAACTTACTATCAAATTGTACTTTCTGAACAAGAAAATCTGGTACAACAATTCAAACTTTTCAAGCCAATTAGTCAGCAAAATGCACGCAGTGTTCTTTAAGGTGTGAATTGTACTAGGAAATTAGTGGAGGACAAAGAGATCGTGCCTATGCCTATGAAAGCCATGCCAACTCAAAGGGAAGTCAAATCATTTAAAGAACTAAATGAGGAGGGAAACAGGTAGGCTGACTACAGAGCTTCACTTTTCCTTGGCTCCACCAAATTCAAACCTCCAGTCTCATCTCTAGTCCCAAAACAGAAACTTTGCAGTAGCTTCTCCCCTCACCCTAGTGGTTCCCATGATCTTCTCCTCCTACTCCCTCCCATCTACTTTGCATTATCCCAATCCCATAAGGACAGGAGGCAACTCACCGGCCATGCACGTCCTAGACATCCATCTCTCTTTCTGCTCCTCCAAGTAAAATCTGCTAGTCTCATTCCGAGTTCTATAACAGAAGGCCTGCTACAGCCTCCCCTGCCCCTACCTCCATCTCCAGTGGATCACACAGACCTCCATCTCCTAATTTCCTCCCTCTCCATCCTCATTGTTTATCTTACTCCCAGTTCCAACAGGCACTTCCTGGAAAGTCACAGGTCATGCTGTACAAGAAAGCAGGCAGATTAGTTATAAAACTTTACCCCTCTCTCCAGTCCCCCAAGCCCAATCCACTAGTCTTAACCCCAGTAGACCTCCTTTTACATAGGGTGCCTAACAGAAGGTACAGCCTCCTATAGTATATAACAGTTGAATGAGAGAAAATGCATTTTCTGAGTAAAGTCACTTCCTGAACACAAGTCATCCTCTTTTCTGCTTTAATATAGTTTTGTTTGCTTAAAAATGCAGGCTGCCAGCTAGGCAGTGGTGGCACACATCTTTAATCCCAGCACTTGAGAGGCAGAGGCAGGCAGATTTCTGAGTTTGAACCCAGTCTGCTATACAGAGTGAGTTCCAGGACAGCCAATGTTATACAGAGAAACCCTGCCTCGAAAAAACAAAAATAATAATAATAATATATTTTTTTAAAAGTGCAGACTACCTAGGCAGTTCATGGTGAAATGGGGAGCCCCATTTATAAATGTAGGAAAGTTTTGGGAGATAGCTGCTAGAGGACTGAACAGTGAGTACAGAATTGGGAGTCAGTGTGGTGGGTAACAGAGTCTGTGACTGTTACTCCTTCCATGTTCTATGAGCAGTGCCACATGAGAACCAATGTTGAACCCCACTTCATGTTCCTCCAAGGTGTAGGACAGAGACGTTCACAGTTATTAACTCCATGAACTCTGCCATATTCTAAATGTGTGCTCTGCATTTGTTTCTAGAGGTTGAGAATGGCCATGTCTGGGCCTCTCACTTATGCAAACAGTTACAATGTTTGAAGCTGCTGACTTTGATGGCCATATGTTGTGCAGCAATAGGTAACCAACATAGATATGAAGGAGCCTATCAGAATACTTCCTTCTTGGCTTCAAGAATTCATAACAGTTTTTTGATAAGTTTTGACTTATCAAATTTGAATTATCAAATTTGTGACATAACTTCACATATTTTGTCAATATACATGACATACTATCAATATACTATGACACACATAAATATCACAATCAGGTAAAAATTGAGTACAATAGTTGTACTTTAAAGTTCCAGGTTAACTTCCTCCTGTATGGCTATAGAGCATGATAAATACCCACTGGAGAGTATGTAAATTTGTATAGAAATAATTATTTTGGATGTATTAAATTGTGCTCATTTTACTCTTAGCCTGTATTTTCAGGTGCTGTGACATTTACCTCTTTGTATTTTATCTTTAGTTTTAGTTTTTTCACATCATGCTATTAAGTACTCTCATCATGCTTACTTAAGCAAAGGAATTATTTCCAGACATGTACAATTTTCAACATACACATAGTTAAAAAGTGTTCATAGATGGAGCCCATAGATTAAGATAACTTGATGTTTCAAGATAACTTGAACTTGGTTCCCAGTATCCACATCAGGTAGTCCACAAGTATCTATAATTCAGCTCCAAGTACTTGGGTGCAGGTTGGGTTCAGCTGCAGGCCAAGATAATTTCTCAGACTTTTCTTTCTTTTAAAGTGGAAGCTTCCAAGTACATTTGGTCACTCAGCAGACATGCCTCAGAAATTATACAGTGTGAACTCATGTTGATAAGGCCCTTAAAAAAACACCTCCAGTAGATAGACAGATTCCCCAGTGAGGCAATGGGGTCACCCAACCATCTTCAAAAGTTTTGAACAAGGATTGTTCCTGTCTAAAGGAAATACAGGGACAAAAATGGAGCAGAGACTGATGGAAAGACCATCCAGTGACTGGTCCAACTTGGGATCCATCCCATGCATAAGCACCAAACCCTAACATTATTACTGATGCTATGTTGTGCTTGAAGATGGGAGCCTAGCATGGTTGTTCTCTGATAGACTCTACCAGCAACTGACTGAGATATGTGCAGCAACTTATAGCTAACTATTGGAGTGATGTTGGGGACCCTATGGAAGAGTTAGGGAAAGAATTAAAGGGGCTGAATGGGATGACAACCTCATAGGAAGACCAACAGTATCAACTAACATGAACCAGTGGGAGCTCCCAGAGACTAAGCCACTAGAAAATAGATACCTGGGCCCCAGTACATATGTAGAAAAGTACTTCTTTGTCTAGCCTCGGTGGGAGAAAATATACCTAATCCTGTATACACTTGATGCCCCAAGGAAGGAGGATGCTATGGGATGAGATGGGGGTGGGTTGGTGATCATCATCTCAGAGACAGATGAGATGGGGTATAGAGAGAAGAACTCTGTGGGGGGGACTAGGAAGGGAGCAACATTTGGAATATAAAAAAAAACCAAAATAATTTAATAAAAATAAAATAAAATGAAGAGAAGGTACTGACTAGGAGCAAAACAGTATCCATGTTAAATTTTCTGCCTTATGTATTCTGAATATTTTATATTTCAGAAATAATAAAACCTCATACTTTCAATGCCAAAAGTATTCCACAAAGCGTTATAAAATTCCCACTTTGTTACATTTTTTTAAAAATGTGATCAGACACATCTAGCATCTGAAGTCAACTCTTCCATGCACAAAGTCTACATGTTGTCCTGCAGACACTGGAAGGAATGAGAGGAATGGTGGAGAAGACAGATACTCTGCAGAGCATATCTTCAATATCTGGATTTTCAATTTCCTTGTAAATACAAGTACCATCATAGATTATCTGTTTGCAAGATTGCTTATCACACAGCTGTGGTACATGCCACCTCTGAATTTCCTTCTGGCACATTAAGAGACAGCCTTCCTGTCTGCTTCTTTTTATGAGACATAAATATCAGAGAGAGCTACATTGTAAACTGCATTGTAATTCCATAGGCATTTTCATTTCATTACTGTAGGCACTACAGTTTCCAGTGTTTACTCATGTAGTATGAATGAGGTCTGGCCAGTAGAGAATTAAAGCTATTAAGTCAAATATTAACCATTGAAATTCTTTATATTCAAACATCTGGAAAATTAGGATGAGCTTAACTTACAGACTTGAGTAGTCTTTTTCCCATTCCTTAATGTTTTCTGAAGTTAAAATATTATTTCTTCTAAAAGTATTAAGATTACATTTTATTTTTAATTATGTGTATGTGTATGTGTGTGTGTGGTGTGGTGTGGTGTGTGTGTGTGTGTGTGTGTGTGTGTGTGTGTGTGTAGGTATGGATGCAGCTCTGTCTTCAAGGCAGCCATTACAGGTAAAGATGATATCCACTCCCACCTTCCTTCAGCTGCCCTGGCATTGGTTGGTTCTTTTCTTGCTGTCTCACTGGTAGTGTATGCCCAAGTCTCAGGATTTCCAGAAGAACTCTAAGAACTGCTGACCAGATGTAGTGAAAATAAAAAGAGCCTTCCCTCCCCCCGCCGCCCCTCCCTCCGAGTCAGACTTGGATGGCAAACCTTTCTACTGTGCAAGATAGGAGTGTGATCCCTCATCTAGGGGCTTGGCATTTTTATTCAGGCATGAGCAGGGATTCTAGAACTTTGGGGTGATGGGGAGGTAACAAGGAAAGTCATGCTTCAAACATGATATCATTTGTTCAGACAGAGGGCAGAATCGTACAACTTGGGGGACAGGGGAGACTTTATGGTGCTATCAGAAACTAGTGTGTTTTTACAGACTGGCCACAGCTATCTGGGAACACTTAATTGCCCTTTCCTAATGGCCCCAAAGTAGGACATTTATCTCTTCAAGGATGTTTGGTCTTCTCTTCTCCCAAGGACAGAGGCAACCTGCACTGGGAAGTGCTAGTCATCTCTATCAGGGAGAGCATCAAACTTGGTGACACAGAGGCTGAGAGAAGTTGCCATTTGACTATTCACAAGCAGATATCTGTCCCCACCAGGGGGTCCTTCAGGAGTGCCTCCATGAAAATTGGGATAGCAATATTTTGGCTCCAGACAGCATCCTCTCCTGGGAGGGGAGGGAAGCTCTGCACAGGTGGCAAGAAAGAGGGGGGGTGGGCAGGGGAGCAGGGAGGGAAAGCTCTGCAAGGGGCAAGAAAGCACAGAGCAGGCTGCCTGCACCTCTTCCTTCCCTCCTCAGCTAGTGACTTTAGAAGCCAATCTTGAGCTCTCTAAAAACGTAGATTGTCTGCGCTGGCTGGTTGATATTGGGACCTCGTCACCATTAGTTGAATGGTCCCCAGTTTCTGCTTCATATTCTGCAAAAGTTTATTAATTATGTATGGCCCAAATGTGAGCAACAGTAAAATAATCAAGGGTCTCGTGATTGTGGAGAAGAGAGTAGTTAGCCAGGGGGAAGAATTGAACAGTGAATGATACCAGCTTTTGGAGTTCACTCATTCCCTTTGGCGCCTATCTACGCATTCTCTACCTTTAGCTAGTGACCTCCTAATAACTCCGGAATGGTGGACATAGGAACAGCATTCTTCACACAAAGCAGCACACAATCTTCTCTGTCGTAGGAACACTAAGTCTAACCCTTGCCTGTTCTGCAGCACCATCTTAGCCAGAGAGTCTACATTGTTTTCTAGGTGTGAGATGGATTTTTCCAGGTGTTGAGTGTCCTCATCTACTTTCAAACTGTTGTAATTCTTTTCTTGTAATATCAGTGAGGTTATCCCAGTACCCTCTCTGGCTAACCCTTCCCTTAGAATTATAGCTAAAGTCAGGGAGATTTATTCCCTTTTCTTCCTCATGAGATCTCCTCCAACATGTTCTACTAGGCTTTTCAGCACTTCTTCTGAATAATAGGTTATGTGGGGTATTAACTGGAACAGAATACAGAATTCCTTTTTGATAGAGGAATTAATTTATCTCTCCATGCACACATGGAGCCAGTTACATTGAACAAGCCCATCATGTTTGCTTGTTCATGGGCAATAATCTATTTAGAATGTACAGTGGGAATTTTTCGATTGCAGAGGTGCCGATGTGACAAGAGAACCTTCCCTAGGCAGGTGCCCTGTCCCAATATAGTCCATAGAGCTAAGATCTTCCTGGAACCACCTGTATGCAGTGTCCTTCTTGGACTTACCATATTTGAATATTAATTCAATACCTTCTTAAAAAGGGGGGTCTAGCATTATAACATAACCAACAAGAGGTGGTTAGCTCTGGCTGGGATACATTCAGAATTTGGAAGGTCTCTAACACCATTGACCAGAGGGATCTACCAGTTCTGTGCGTTTCAGGAAAGATTCTGAAGCTAAAGATCCCTATGAGGGATGGGAGACTGGAAGAATGGTAGCTGCCAGTCTGAGGAATGGCATTGGGACAGATTTTCCCTGTGCAGGGCTTCCTCATACAGTTTTAGGGTTTGTCATAATCCTAGCACTTGGGACACAGAGACAAGTGGATTTCTGAGTTCGAGGACAGCCTGGTCTATAGAGTGAGTTCCAGAATAGCCATGGCAATAGAGAGAAACCTTGTCTCAAAAAAAAAAAAAAAAAAAAAAAAAAAACCAACTCTGATTTGGCCCTACAACTATTGGCAGGGGGTTCACAATTGGTTTTATCAAAGAGTCTAACTGTACAAAGGAGTCAAGACCTAAATCATTCAATGATGTGGAGTCAGAGACCCCAAGATATCCCAGTTTCCCATCCCTTCACTTGTTTCCTTATCTCTGTTAACCTTAGTAAAACTTTGGCATCTTCCCCCCTACTGGGTGACTGTGATAAGGTCTTCCCTTGACACCTTCTACATCCTGATCCTTGTGACCAATGTCTCACATACCCAAGAAGCACAGTAAAATTGTTCTGAACTCCCACATGTAACAGTCTTTTTCTCCCAGGGTCATATATAAAAAGTCCTTCATCGACATTGGGGGTATGAATGTCATAAAGTCTTTTGAGTGTCAGGCCATGAGTTATCAACCTGCTGACACAGATCAAAGGTCAAATCAGGGAACCAAGGAGTCCCAAGTGGCTTCTTCACATGAATCAGTTGGGCGAGATAACCAGTCTCAGGGTTCTCGGTTGTCTAAGTCAGGTCAAAAGGCTGATGTGGGTTTCTGGTCTCCGAATGGAGACATGGGCTGAGGGTAGCAGTACACACAGTTAACAAAACAGCAAGCCTAAGACTGGGTTAATTTTATCTTGAAGGGATTGGTGTCCTTTTGTACTTTCCATTGTAGCAGCAAAGGTAGAGTCAGGCGATTTTCTGGGGAGAGGGGATTAGCTGGTCTCATGTAAGTGCAGTGCACCCAGGAGGCAATCCAGTACGTTTTAATGGCAGTCAGCATGGTCAGCAAGATGAGGTAGGGTCCTCTCCGCAGGGGTTCCAGGACGTCCGGATGAAATGTCCTCATGTAGACCCAGTCTCCAGGTCAAAACCTGTGTGTTTCTGGAACCAGTCCTGTTTCATACAGGGCATGCAGTTTAGGCCAAACCTGCTCTTGAGCCCACTGTGTTGCTCTGACCTTAGCTATTAATTTGTCATCTTCTAATAGCTGCTGACTGAAGGTTAGGCGTGATAGGAGTGGGGACAACATACATAATATCAAAGGGGCCAATCCCATCCGATAAAGAGAGTTCCTCACCCGATACAAGGCAAAGGAAAGGCATGTTACTCAGACCCTCATAAGTTTCCATTGCTAATTTGGTCAAAGTCTCTTTTAATGTTCTATTCATCCTTTCTACCTGGTCTGAACTTTGGGGTCAGTGTGCACAATGTAATTTCCAATCTACCCCAATAAATCTCCATACATCCTGGCTTACCTTGGAGACAAATGTCAGCCCATTTTCTGACTCTATTATATGAAGTAATCCATACCTGGGTAGGATATCTTCCAGCAACTTCTTAGTCACTACTTTTGCAGTTTCAGCCTTTGTTGGAAATGCTTCTGTCCACCAGGAGAAGGTGTCCACAAACACCAGTAAGTATTTGTAGCAATACCTTCCTAGTTTGATTTCAGCAAAATCAACTTCCCAGTAGGTCCCCAGTCTTTTATCTCCCAGATGAGAGCCTGAATGTTTGGCAGTATTGGGGATGTTGGTTAATTGCCAAGCTTGATAATATTTTGCATGTCTCTGAAAGTCAGTTTAGATGGTCTCACTGCATCAGCCATCCATCTCACTCCCATGTGAGTGACTCTACGGATTTTCCTGAGGATAGATCGTGCGTGCCAGGGAGGTGGGTAATATTAGATTACCTTTAACCATCTGCCACCAGCCCTCTGAACACTAGCTCACGGGCTGAGTTGTGGCCTATTTGATCTCTTCTTCTGTATAGATTGAGCGTTCTGGCAGGTTGGGGTTGGGCAGTTCTGGTAGGGTCTTAGTCAATACGGAGACAGCTGTTTCTTCCTGCGCCACATTTTTGTCAGCTTTGTCAGCTAAGTTGTTACCTCTAGCCACTAGCCATTACTCCTTTCTGATGGCCTGGGCAGTGGATGATCACCACTCTCTTTGGCAGCGAGAGAACTTCAAGTAACTGTGGGATTTCATCTTTGTTTTTGATAGTTTTTCTTTCTGCAGTTAGGAGCCCTCTCTCCTGGTATATGGATCCATGTATGTGAGCAGTTGCAAATGTATATCGACTATCCATGTAGATGTTGATAGCCAGCCCTTTTCCCATGATGAGGGCCTGAGATAGCACTATCAATTTAGTCCTTTGAGCTGAGGTATGTGGGAGGGGGGAGAGACTGAGCTCAAATTACCTGTTTCAGTGGTTACCACTAACCCTGCTCTCCTCTGACCTTCTCAAATGAAACTGCTTCCGTCTGTGAACCAAGTCCACTCCACCCCTGGCAGAGGGGAGTCCCTCAAGTCAGGTCAGATACTGTGTACCTGGGTCAGGATTTCACTGCACTGGTGGAGTAGATGGACCAAATCAGGGTCATGGAGAAGGGTCACAGAATTTAAGGAAACAGGTGGCTGAAAAGTAACTCAGCCAGGGTTAATTAATAAGGTGTACTAATGAGTCGTTCCGGCATTACTGAGACACTTGTCAGGAGGCTGTTTGAGTACTCCTTCGATCGCATGGGGGATAGTCACAGCTAAATTTTGTCCCAAAGTCAACTTATCTGCATCCTTAACCAGTAATGCCATAGCTGCAATGATATGCAGGCAAGGTGGCCGTCTTTTCTGCCACTGGGTCTAATTTCTTTGACAAATAAGCCACAAGCCGTTTCCACAGCCCCGAAGTTTGAGTCAGGACCTTTTTGGCTATTCCTTCCTATTTGTCTATGTACAAATGAAGTGGCTTAGTGATATCTGGTAGCCCCAAAACAGGAGCTGGCAGCATGGCCTGCTTTATTCTCTCAAAAGCCCTTTGATGATCTTGACTCCAAACAAAGTCTTTGGCTTCTCTGGTGGCTTCATATAAAGCTTTGGCTATTTCAGCGAAACCTGGAATCCATAGTCACCAAAAGCTTGAGAATCCCAAGAACTTTCTTACCTTTCTGGGAGTCTAGGGGATAGGAATGGTGAGAACAGTCCCTTTCTTTGCTGGAGAAAACCACTGCTGGCCCTGTAGAATACAGCCAAGATAGGTGACCTCAGTCTTGCAGAGCTGTGCCTTTTTGGCAGATGTCCCATATCCCATGTTCCCCAGAGCCTGTAGGAGATTCTGGGTTCCTTTCTTGCGCCCTTCTTTGGTTGCTGCTGCAATTAAAACATCACCTACATACTGTATAAGAGTTATGTCTGGGTTATTGACCCTGTATTCACCCAGATCCTCATGTTAAGTTTCATCAATAAAAATGGGTGAATTCTTGTAACCTTCAGGCAGGTGGATCCAGATGAGTTGCCCATTAATGTCTCTTTCAGGATCATGCCATTCGAAGACAAAGTATTTCTGGCTTTTAGGGGCCAAGGGTAAACTGAAGAAAGCATCCTTTAGGTCCAGAACAGAATACCATTTGCGATCTGGAGGTAGAAAGCTTAATAGGGTATAAGGATTAGGCATGGTGGGGTATATGCCCATCACTCTGTGGTTAACTTCATTAACCACGTAATATATAAAGGCAAATATGCTCCTAGGTGGGCTGATGGGTAAAAAGGATGGTGTCTAAGAGAACAATGAGGTCCTTAGGGTTATCAGAGAACATCACATACTCTCTTTTCTAATTGTAAAGTTCAGCAGTAGTGAAAAGCCAATACTGAGAGGGTTGGTTTCCCTGTTTATTGACTGGCTATGGGGGTCAGATAATAGAATCTACCTCTGGTTCTACAGCCTGGGGTGGTACCAGCTTCTAGTCCCCATGTGTTGGACTTCCCTCCATCCCAAAGGTGGACACTATCTGAACCTGGGGCACTCCCTCTGGGAGATACATGGGCAGAAATAGAGCTCATTCGCTGGTTCTCATGGCGGACCTCCCTGGGATGGAAACATGGGCTTGGGTCCCGTTGGCAGAGCCCCAGCTGTGACAGGGATGCTGCCTCAGACAGCACTGGTGTCTGGGTGTAGGGTGGTGGGAAAAAGACTTCTTCTGGAGTACTGTCCAGTAAAATGGGATAGAGGGACTTCGATGATTTGGGGACTTCCTGCTTTTGTTCTGTCATCAGGGCAGGCATTGTTCCTGGAGGCTAAGAAGCTTCATTTAGGGGCAATAGGAAGGATTTCACCCAAAGTGGTGAGTTGGAAACCAAATCTTTCCAGACAATGATGTAGGAGACTTGTTCTGGATGCCCCTACACCTTCTGAAACACTCTGTCTTCTACCACTAGTAATGCAGGAAGGTGGAAAGATCCCTCTCGAGGCCACCTGATCCCAGAGGTGGGCCACTCTGAGCAACAGTGCATCTACAGTACATTTTCTTCTTGCTCACATCTACTAAGAGATTATGACCTCTAGTTCCTTAAAGTGAGCTAAAACAACGTTAAGAGGATGGGAAGGGAGAGAGTGAGAGTTAACGTGACCCATCGCATCAGTCACAGCCTAGTATTAACAGGAGACTAAACACTAACAGAAACACCACAGACAAACCCACGTGCACAAAATAGCCCTGTCGTGGCTGGAAACAGAAATAATTCCAAGCACCAGAACTCACAGACTCTAGCCTCAGAAAGTGAAAGCAAGACAGATGTGGAAGGAGACTGTGTCAATGTCTCTCCACGAACACAAATTCTTGTAAGTCATGGGTGGGTACTTCATTCACCCTGGACCCGAGGCCAGGAACGTCTTCCTGACCACTGTGGTTGGGACTCTCCAGCAGGTTGGCTCTAGCCACTTCTTGCTGCTTATACTGTTACCACAAGGCTTTTTCCCCCTTGTCAAAATATGGCCAGAAAGAACAGACGTGAACAATACCGAAACACTGACACTCACCACACTCACTTGCCAGCCTTAGATTCTCCAGGCTGCAGATTCCAGAGATCTGCTGGGGAGTCCTGGATGGATGAGGCCCCAAAATATTATGCCCTGGTCTCAGGATTCCCAGAAGAACTCTAAGGACTGCTGACCTGATGTAGTGAAATAAAAGAGCCTTCCCCTTACCCCTCCCACCCCGGTCAGACTCAGATCACAAACCTTCCCACTGTGCGGGATAGGAGTGCAAGCCCACATCTAGGGGCTTGACATTTTTATTCAAGCATGAGCAGAGATCCTTGGACTTCAGGGTAAAAGGGGCAGGTGACAAGGGAAGTCATGATTCAAATATGATATCATTTATTGAGGCAGTGGGCGGAATCGTAAAACTTGGGCGGGGTGGGGGGGACTTTATGGTGATGGTGCCTGTGCCATCAATGTTACCAAGAAATGGGCGAAGCCCTGAGGATTTGAAAGAAAACATAGACACGAGTCATTCGTGAGAAGAGAATGCCACTTTACCTAGGAACTGAGCTCCAATATTTATACCCCGGCCGAATGGCATAGACAAAAACCCCAGAAGCACAGTGGAAAAGGACCCTGTTTACAAGTTCATTGTTTTCATGAGTTCGGTTTTTTTTTTTTTTTTTTTTTTTTCATGGGTTACTTGTTTTCATGAACCTGGCAGGAAATGATCCAGGGCTAACACAGTGAAGGAATGGCTTGGGCTACAAGCTAGCAGAGCAACTCCTCTTAGTGAGGGGGCCAGGGCCCAACATATGGTGCTATTAGAAACTAGTGTGTTTTTACAGACTGGCCACGGCTATCTGGGAGCACTTAATTGCCTTTTCCTCATGGCCCAAAAGTAGGGCATTAATCTCTTCAAGGATGTTTAGTTTTCTCTTCTCCTAAGGACCACCTTCACTGGGAAGTGCTAGCCATCTATCAGGGAGAGTCCCTACCTCTGCGATTGGGGTGGGGTGGAGTGGGATGGGCTGGGGTGGGGGATGTTACTGTTTATATATTCCCAAGCTATCATCTGTCGCTTCCAGGAGTGGGGGAGGTCCTTAGGGAGTGCCATCATGAAAATAGGGATAGCAATATTTCGGTGCCAGACCGGGCCCTCTCTGAAGGCTAGGGAGGGGAGCTCTGATGGGGCTGCAAGAAAGAGCAGGGGGCAGGAAAGGAAGCTCTGCAAGGGATGAGAAAGTACAGAGGCAGGCTGCCTGCACCTCTTCAGTAGTCTGGGCCAAATTAGTTATAATGCTGTGTGGCAAATCAGGACTCTTGGAGGAGTTGTAGGAGCCTGCGACGCCTCACTATGCACCTCACGTTTTCCTTTACACAGTTGACTTCCATATCCCACCACAATTCTAGTGAGTTCAAGGTTCCCACCACAATTCTAGTGAGTTCGAGGTCAGGGTGAGTGACACAGCAAGCCCACGGTTTGCTTTGTTTTGTTTCTTTGCTATTGTTTTTGACTGATGTAGTTTGAAATCATGAAACCAGAAATGTCAATGTGAATTTATAAATATTTTCTTTGTAAGTATAGTTACAAGAGATGCCAGGTTTTGTTTGTTTTGTTTCTGTTTTCCCTAAGCTGCCATTAATCGTATATGGAACAATTTTATTTACACTCACGTTTTGGTTGTCTTATTCCATAAGGAATTGGGGTGTGATGCAGTAGCAAATCTAGAATGAGTCAGTATGTTCTTACTTTTTTCAGATAGAAGTAATATTGATAAAAACTGGAGAACATTACTGAAATCACAAAGCAGACAGGTTGAAGAGCTTTCCACAGGTTCAGCTGCTATAATTTATGTGTAGAAAACAATAATGCCTAAAAGCCATAATCTCTGAGTAATACTCAAATATATACATAATCATTTTAAAGGAAATAAACTCATAAATTTCCAATAAATTTTTGTGAAAATGTTTTATATTTAAACAGTTTGAAGCAGTTGATAGCTTCAAGTTTTGCCAAGCCTCTGAAGCAAATTATCCTGCAAACTGTCAGAAATGTCTATAGCACCTCGGTATTTTGGGGAAGAAAAGTTTACTGTTTTTCCATAAGCTAAGTACTGTTATCATACTACCAAATGCCTGTGTCTTTTTTGTTGATCGAGACACTCACAGTATGGGTTCCCAGACAATACTGGTTTGTCCATGATCAGAAGTAATGGCTCAGTGCTCACGAGTGGGTACTGATAGTTGGAATGCGGAGAATCTCCCTCAATCACCTTTGATACTTTTGGTTCTCTGTTCCCTGTTAGGCAAAGCAATGCTCTGAGGTGTCAGTCCTTGCTGTCATTGACTGCAACTCACCAGGAAACACACTTGGATCCAAGGGTTAGCAGAGGCCTCTTACTATCCACTGTGCTGAGTGTCAAAACAAAACTGGGTATTTCTTGGGTCAAAGAAGGTTGTATGGATGATTGATAGCTAACTAGCCATGGGCATTATAGACTGTAAACTCTTATGGCCCAGATTTGGAGTAGTAAAGCCTTGAAGAGGCAAGGTTAAGAATTTGATAAACATAGAAGAATAAAACTGTGAGAATGTCATTGGAGATAGTCATTCTACACAACAACCTGACAAGAATACAGGAAGTATAATCACAACATGAATAGGAGATGAACTCTGGAAAGAGAAGTCCTGTGAAGACACTAGCCATACACTGGCTGTTCACCAACTGATTCTGGTTGTGCAGGTGTACATGGTGGTCTGTTTTGTGCTGGCATATTCCATTTTGCTGTAGACTGTTAATTCTGTGTTGCTGTAGACTGTTAATTCTGTGCTCTATGAAAATGAGGTGAACCCACAGGCACCCTGAAAGTAGGAATGGACATCATGACTTCATTCAAACTCATTTGGTTCAACTGTGATCAATTAATGACTTAAAACCCTTTATGATTTGTGTAATTATTTTATACTTATTAATTTTAATCCCTATTATTTTTAATACCAGTCAAACTGCAGAATTGTAGAGCCAAGTTTCAATGGATACATCTACAAAATATTTCCACTCATCTAACACTCAACAAACATTTCACCAGGAGGATAGGCAGAAAGATTATTAGAGCCAAAGGAACAGGGAGTTTGATGTAAGCTGTGTCTCCTAGTAACTAATATCAAAGGATACACTATGAAGTCTTACCAATATGACTGCCTAACTAGGAGATAAACAAAAATGACACCAATAGGCATGCCAAAGTGGGTAAAGAAAAGCTCAGGAGACCTCAGCCACGTACAAAGGACTATAGGCAACAGGGAAAAGCTGTAAGCTGGAAATGTTATCTTCCCCAGGGCTGACCAGTGACAAATAGGCAGCCCTGAAAGCATACATAGAAGTAACCTTATATGGACTAAACAAGTTTCACAAACACACACACACACATACACACACACACATACAGTACATATACATACACACAGTACATGTACACATACACATACATACACACTACATATACACATACACATACATATACACATATGAATATATACACACATATATATATATGTATTTATATATATATGTGTGTATATATATATATATATATATATATATATATATATATGTGTGTGTGTGTGTGTGTGTATAACAATGAAAAAAGAGGGCTACTGAATTTAGGGAGGGGTACCTGAGAAAGTTTGGATAAAGGAAAAGGAAGGGAGAAATGCAATTATAATCTCAAAAAACAGTGTCAAAAATGACAAATTTTGACTCCTTTTCTTAATTCAAGTAATATTTAATTCATTTAATTAGCACTCTCTCATTCTCTCTCTCTCTCTCTCTCTCTCTGTGTGTGTGTGTGTGTGTGTGTGTGTGTGTGTGTTTGTGTGTGTGTCTATCTCTGTCTCTCCTCTAAACTATGTAGTACAGGAGGTGCTCAGACTTTTAGACTAGCTATGGTCCTACCTGGCTTCCATTTGTGATCCCATTAACTCAGCTTCTGAGTTCTGGGATTTGTCACCAGACCTGGCCTATCACAATTATTAGATTTAATACCTAAATTTAATAATTTTTGTAAACATTGAGG
>JADRCC010566198.1:0-16111 GCA_019843855.1 Hylomyscus alleni
CAGTAAGGCAAAGAACCATAGAAAAATACAATCAAAGTCCTGCTCTGTCCTCCACATGCACAAACAGGAGCACACGGCTGCAGTCACGTGCAGTCACCATGCATATACCACACACACACACACACACACACACACACACACACACATTATACACGTGTATGTGCACATGCACATACACGTGTACATATATACGCTTGTAATCAACTTTAAAAATAGAATTGGATTATTTAATTCTGTGGGTATATCCTCACACATACATGCATACACACAATAAGTCGATAATTTTGATAAAATCTTGTAAAATGGAACTGTACTCTTTTCTTTTATAGATGTTGCATCTGTCACTTTTCTCAGTTTCATTCTTTCCATAAGGTTTTCTGTTTTTATATTGTGATATTTTATACACACTAACTTCACACCTTTCCCCTGGTTAGACTGCTGCTCTAGGTTTCCAAGGTCCTAGCACTGCTGTTTTGGGCTTGCTGTGCAGCAGATCCGGCTCTTACTCTCTCTCTCTTACTTGACTGTTTCCCCCGTGTGCTCAGTCACTGGTTGTACTTAGTGACTTGCTCTTGGATGAATCTCCTAAGCAGTCAACATGGATTGGACTATGCCTTCTCCATGACTTAGGGTTGGGGTTAATCCACTAAGATCCTAAGGCTTGAGGATCTCTAGTTGAAATTGCCAGGTGTGGAGATGTCTTCTTCCTGATATTCGCCCTGACTTGGAGCTAGTGGGCATTGTTTTCCTACCCTAACATCTCAGTATTCTGAGAGTCCTGGTTTCATTCAAGATAGAGCTCAGTTCTAGCTCTGGCCTCATTTACAGCTCAGACCTTTCCCACTTTACATTCTCTCGGGCATCTTTGTTCCTGACATATAGCAACCCTTTATAATCTTTTAGCAATTTAAATAATGTTCTTGTTTTGTTCCGTGGTACTTTTGATCAAACCCAGGGACCTCGGGTATGTTGACAAGCATCTTACCATGGAGCTATATCTATCCCCAGCCTGTCAAGTTACTAATGTTTTAAAATATTTTAAAACATATTATTACAATGTGCTTGCTACAATGGGGTATTTTTAACATTTATTTATTAGGGATACACATTACTGTACAGCACACATTTAGAAGTCTGAGGATATTTTTCCAGAGTCAGTTCTCCCCTCCCCAGATCAGACTCCAGGGATAAAATCTAGGAGGTGACAAGTGGCTTTAACCCCTGGGCCACTGTGCCTCTGTACTACACTAAGTTTTTCTTGTTGCTTTAAACTAGCATTATCATATTGCCCATAGTTTTAGTTTTTCTTACCATGTCATTATTCACTGTCTGAGCAGTAATAGTAACAATTCAGTAGTTTATAACCCAATGACCAATTGAGCTAAATCAACTAGTTTCTGTTGCTTTGAAAATACTTGAATGTCATAGACTAGAGACACACCTTTAAATAAAGGAACTCCTGGGGTCTTGGCTGGACTTGAGATTTTATTTGATTCATCACTCAAAATGACTGGAATAGTATATGGCATTTGGTTACTAATTGGAAATTAGAGAGAAAAGAAACTGAGAATCTTTGTTTCAAATGCACCATCATTAAAATATTGACACTCCCACTTCCCAAAGCTTGAGAATATGTAGTTGGTCTTCCACAGGATAATTTCTCAAAATCCTCAGAAGTCAAGCCCAAAAACTACATGTACAAACATTCTTTTTAAAAAGAGAAATGCGGGGCTGGAGAGATGGCTCAGCGGTTAAGAGCATTGAGTTCAGTTCCCAGCAACCACATGGTGGCTCACAACCATCTGTAATGGGATCCGACACACTCTTCTGGTGTGTGTCTGAAGACACCTACAGTGTAATCACAGAAATAAAAACAAATAAATCTTTAAAAAAATAAAAAATAAAAACAAACAAACTTATTCTTTTAAAAAAAAAAAAAAAGAAGAGAAATGTGAAAGAAAATTTCTAGCGAGAGTGGGTAAATTTGTATACTAGCCATTTAGGGAAATGTGAATGATCTGAGAAACTAAGCACCTGTACCTGGGATGCAACAGTGGTTGCTGCAACTCCACCAGTACACATCTGACTGTGAAAAAAACCCAAGAAAACAAAAAGCAAAAGTCATCCCTTCGCAAGCTTCAAAGCCTCTACCAAAGGGAGCTAATTCTCTTCCGCATTTTCTCCTTTGTCTTACATATGGAAGAGCTGGTGTTTACTGGTTCAAAACTTCCCCAGTTATATTTTCATTCATCTGTAAAATCTTAAAACTTCGACAGAGAATACAGTGGATGAAAACTTTTTTGAGGAAATAATAGATTTGGGAGAGAAAAACTTTAATTGTGGTGTATGGTTCACTCTCAACATGACTCAACAAACAGTGCCCATCGTGAAACGAAGCCCCCGTTACAGTATCTTTTTGCATCCTGTTCCTTACTTGACCACATGAAGAGTGGGCTGAAATTCCCAAACTGAAGGAGAAAAGTACTTCTGCTCTAAATAGTAAATTTAGAGACCTGATCTAAATATATAATTATTGAATATATAATTGTATACAAATTATTATATACAATAGTAATTTAAAGAAATTCATGATTTAAACAGTAAATCACATTTGAAGACATTGTAGAAAGTGTTCAGAGAACTTGGAATTTGTACTTTATTCAGTCTCACTGCTGATAACAGAATAAGTATTTAAAGCAAAACATTTTCCTAAAGACAAAGAAATAAATCAAAATAGAGATTGTAGAATAAAAATGTTTTGTTAATGAGACCATCTAATTCTTGAAAAGGCATACAGTTACTAAATCACTTAATTTAGCCAATACATAATGTTACTAAATAGCATTAGAGCTTGGCAGAACTCAATTCAAAGACAAGGTCTCCTTATGCTGCCCAGACTGACCTCAAACTTGAAACCTCCTACATAGCTAAGAATATGGGTATGGACCACCTGGCCCAGCTTCACAGGAAATTTGCAAATAGCTATGTATGGAATTCTAGGATCAATTCATGTTTCTATAATTATTTGTTCTTGCCATGCATTTCTTGTCTTTAGTGTTATACGGTCAAGAAGCATATCCAACATCCAGCTACATCTAAGACCTAGGGAACTAGAGTTTTAGCAGAACCTTCAGCTGGTCATATGCCTATCAAAGTTTGAGAAGTTGTAAGTCTGTCTCAGGAGACAAAACATTTTTGGGCTGGGAGAGGGCTCAGTGAGTAAAACTGCCTATTGCAAAATCATGAGGACCCACATTCAGATCCCCAGCCTCCAGTTAGAGCCTACTCTGCCAGTCTAAGCGAAATGATGAGCTTCAGGTCAGTGAGAGACCCTGTCCCCAAAAGTAATGTAGACGAAGACAACCTATGTCCATCTCTGGCCTCTACACACTAACACATGAGCAAGCACATCTGCACAGTACCACCTTTGCACACACACAGGGAGGGAGGCAGAGGGAGGGGTAGAAGGAGAGAGATTTCTAATTGGGCAGCAAATATAACATTGACAAAAATGTCCTGAAATTACTTATTGACTGTGGATGGATACAAAATGTAATGACTATTACATGACGGAAAAAAAAAATGCTGAACAGTACAACTTAAGAGGTGAGTTTTATGTTGTCTGAATTATATCTTAATTCCCCAGAAATGGAAGGGTCGGTTATAGTGGATGCGTTTGGCTTGCACAGCTCAGATGAACGGAACCACTTCCAACTTTTTTTTTTCATCCTCAAGAAAATGTAGATGCCCCATTTCCTGGGGGCTCAGTTCTCACCAAGAAAATAAACCACGGCAGGCTTTGACTCTCTCAGCCCCGATCACTGCCCTAAAAGCCAAGCTATGTCATGAGGGTCTGCTAGGTCCCCCCGGGGTGGGGGTCGGGAGGGGGAGTGGGGGGATGGATAGCGCCCTCCCTCCATACTCTAGAAGAGTATACCAAACTGATAAAGGCTTTCCTAGGAAACGGCTTGCTGACAGCTGTGACAGGCCAGGAAACCTGGGTACTCGGTCAAACAGAGATTAAGCGAAGGTGTAAAGAGCCAGAAATACTATCGGCCTACTGCACATGTGGTCACAGCCTGCCGGGGGGCAAAAGAGGAATGGAGACTTTGTTTCTCCATTCTACTATCTGCTGTCTGTCCCTCCCCAGCACTACTGTCACCAACCTCGTATGGCGGGGCGGTTGTTGTTGTTAGTGTTGTTGCTGCTGTTGTTAAATAAAGGCTTGTGGTTATTGAGAGGCCACTAGAAAAGAGATAGTCTCTTTTTCTGTCCTACAGCTACAAAATCCTGAATGGGTCTATCTCCCCCTTTTAATCTCTCAGCTCCAGGGTGAGAAGGAGGTTGCCCATTCTCTCCCTAAGTAATCCTTGCTCAAGACCAGAGTACTGTGGTAGAGCTGGAGGGTGCATATGGTGGGTTTCTCTCCCAAAGTGTCTTCAAAGACCCTTGGAGTTCTGATCATCTCTCCCACACAAACTGAGTCACTGGAGCGAAAACTGGAACCTGTTCAGATCGTGCCTGTTGAGCAGAGTTCCTTAGGGTGGTGGGGACTGTAGAAATCGACCAAGCATAGCTCCTCACCCCCATGTGGTGACAAAGCATCAGGCCCCCTGTGGTGACTTGGCATCCCACCACCTGTGGTGGATGTGCTGGCTCAATGTGAGGGTAAGCAGCCCTCCAGTGCTCACCGGCAGCCAGCCTAGTTCCATCCGCTCACTCGCACCCCTCGCTTTTCTGGGAGTCTGGAGAGACATCGCTGGTGAGACACGCACGGGACCTACTCCTGCAACCCATGCTGCCCTCGCCCCGTACTTACAAGCTGGGGTAGTAGCCATACGGTGGCAGCGGGAGCTGCGGGTAGCCGTCGTCTCCCAGTTCGTCCATCAGCAGATAGTCCTGGCTCTCGTTGCGCCGCGCGCCAGCTCCAGGAGCAGCCTTCGGAGAGCCGCCCCTCCGGGTCACGAACCCCGGGCTCTGGCTCATGGCACAGTGCCTGGCCGGCCGGCACCCCTGCTTCCGTGGATGGGAACCTGAGGAGAGGGGGCCGCGTCACCTACCAAGCTGGCCCAGAGCAAAGCGATGCCAGGGAGAGGATAATGAGGGAAGAGATGCAGATGTCTGTCTGTCTGGGTTCTGCCTGTGGCTTCCCTGCCCGCCAGAGTGGAAGTCACTAGTTAGGGGCTTGGGAGACAGCGGCGAAGGGAACCTTGACCTGAGCGCATCCGGACCGCGCAGACAGGCGGCCCCAGGCTCCCAGGCAGAGGGCACAGGCGGGGCCTCAGTGGCAGCCGCCAGGGAGAGCAGCTGAAGAGTTACTATGTCAACCGCGACTCTCCAGTCCTCGCCTCCCGCCTTCTTCCCCCACATCCTCCGTCACGATCCCCACCTTTAAAGGGATCGAAAGGACCGTCCAGAAATCCGCCGACCCCTGTCTGGAAACCACAACTTGCAGAGCCAGAATAAACTAAACTAGGGGGAGCCAGGCACGCTCTTTATTTGGGCTTGGGAGGGCAAACTGCTCCCAAAGTAGGTTTCTTAAGTAACGCCAAGGGAGGGCTTTCGAGGAAGTTTCTTTTAAGTAACATTCAGAAATCGGGATCCTCTCCTTCTTCCACGCTTCCTTCATTTTCTTGAGCTGTTTCTCTCCCATTCCCAACTCCGACGTAATGGTAATGGAAGAGCAGTTCATTCTCACCGCAGAATGTTCTTGGTTCCTGAGAAAACCAACAAGAAAAAGGACATTTTTCCGATGATGCCTGCTTGCTTTAAGGAAAATCCTTCCTGATTCACTTGAATGCCAGAAATCGTGGCTCTGCTTGGTGTGTTTTCTCCAATGTCCTAACTGCTCTGAACACTTGTTTCAAAAGTCTGATTACTTGGCATACATCTGTCAAAATCGAAACAGTCTCAACAAGAACAGATGGGAATTCTCTCGGTGGTTAAAGTGCTTGGGGCAGTAGTATGGACGCATGCGTTGAAGTCTCCAGTATTCACATAACAGTCTTCCATAGTGAAGGACATCTCTAGCTTGAGGCTGGCTGGCCAGCTAATCTGCCAAAACAAGCTCCAGGTTCAGTGAGCCCTGCTTGAAAAAGTCAGGTTTGGAGAGTTGACAGAGAAAGAGAACTTAAGTTGATCCACTTGGGCACTCAGATCCCCCACCCTGTGCTCAGGTGCACACAGAGACAGAGACAGAGACAGAGGAAGACACAGAGAGACACACAGAGACACACAGACAGACACACACACATACATAGTAAATGAGTATTTGTAGTGGTTGAGTTAAAAGAAAATTAAGAATCTATTCAAGGCATACCGACCACCATTTTAGGTTCAGGGGCAAGCAGATAAAGGACTGTCTGTCCTAACAGTGCTCTCAGGAAAGAGAAATGGTGGCTAAATAAAGAGAGCATATAGCTCACCTCTAAACCCTGTACTTGGAAGGAGGCAGAAGATTGGGGAGAGTTCAAGTCTAACCTTGACTATCACAATCTGCCTCAAAAGAAAAAAAAGAAAAGAAAACATAAATTAAAAAAGCAAATACAAATCACAGAAATAGACCCATAAATCAAGTTGATGTGGTGGTCCCAAGAAGAAGACTACAAGATGGCTCTCTAAGAAACTGCTAATTGATTTAGATACACACACACACACACACACACACACACACACACACACACACACACACGGGGCGGGGGAGGGGACAGAGGGAAGAAGGGAGAGGGAGAGAAACACACACGAAAGTTTTTTTTTTCAAGACTTGATACTCAACACATTGTTCAGAGATAGACTTTGAGGTGTGATCGGATCACGAGACCCTGAACTCCTGTGAGTGTGACATGATGAAGGACTTCCAATTTGAAAGGGTTACTAGTAGGTGCTGAAAGCTCGCAGGTGGCATGGAAGAGGAAGAGATGCCTGGCAGCCATGCCCTGGGGGCGGGGGGTATGCATTGCCCTTAGCTCCTGTCTCTCCCCTCCCTCTTTCCATTTCATGGTCACCATGAGGTGAGCAGCTTCTTCTTCACTATGGACTGAGAATCATGGAGCCTGTAGTGAGCGTGGACCGAAGTGTCTGAGACAGGAGCTAAAGCGAGCCTGTGCTCCGCCACTTGTTCCCCTCTGGTGTTGCGTTACAATGGTGGGAATCTGTAACACATCACAGAGTTAGAATGAGCAGACCGGTGGGTGGGCTATAAAAGACATAGAGCATTCTGTGGGCAAAAATCATACTTACCCGCAAAAACTAATCTGCAGCAGGTTGCTTCTAAGAACTTCCTTTTAAGCTATCAGTATGTGAAAGGACAGTTTAAAATTCTTGCTACTTCACGGTCACTATACCCAGAAGAAAGATTCTGCTTGAAATTTGTTGGTTAGTGGTGATTCTGGGTTGTTCTGTTGCTGTAATAAACACCATGATTGGGGGAGGGAGGATGTTTCGCTTACTGAAACATCAGTCCATCGCTGAGGGAAGTCAGGCAGGGACTTGGAGGCAGGAACTCAAGCAGTCTGCTTGATTCTCATGGCTTGCTCAGCTTGCTTTCTCATACAGCCCAGGACCCCCTGCCTGAGTCCTCCAAGCTGATCAGTACTTAAGAAAATGCCCCCACAGACATGCCCGCCAGCCAGTCTGATGGCCACACTTCTTCGCCTGAGGTTCCCTCTAAGCAAATGACTCTAGTTTATGTCAAGTTGACAAAAACTAAGCAACATAGTGATCGTGCCATCTATACTCAACGGCTTGAAGATTTAAATGAATCAATTAATACATGTTTCATTTAAGCAATGCCTGGGTGATCTTTTTGGGAACACCAAGTATGGGGGGGGCAATGGAGTTGGTGGTGTAACCTCCCACCGTGTTCTAGTGAACTCAGATTCTGTAGTTAAAGCAGCATTAGAGAAATCCATGTTGATGGTGGAAGTGTTTGTTAGGCTTTCGCCTTAGAAGAGCTCCCAGGGAGTCTGTCACTTGTTGTGTTGTGGCAGATAGTTGAGCTGTTTGTGCCTTTTCTCAACACTGTTTTTCATTCGCACATAACAACCTTCACACTGAACAAAGTTATTAAATTTATACGGTGACATCAATTTATCATTTGGCAGAACAAGATACCATTTCTTTCCTCTTATTTGAAATATAGCCATCACTAGAGCAATGTAAGGGCATTTTTGTGGTAGGTGGACAGGGCGTATAAATGAGTCAAGGATTCTGAGAGGTTTATATGATGAAATAAAAGACCAGATGATGTTTGAGTATGAAATGTCCTTACAGGCTTATATATTGGCATCTTTGAGGTCAACAAATGGACTCTGGGGGGCATAATTGTTTTCTGGGGTCCCTGATCTATTCAGTAGATTAATTCTGCAATGGACTCAACTGTGATAACATTATTTGGGAAGAAGTAAAGCATTGGAGAAGGACCTTGGTTGGTGGAAGTAGGTCACTTAAGTGTCTTCCGGGAGCTGTGTGCTCGATAATCACGTTCCTGTCTGCCTGCTCCTTTGGTTTGCCCTGAGACAAGCAGGTGCTGTACATGCTTTCACTCTGCTTTCAGGGCCCTGATGCTCTGCCTCACCACACACATGGAAACAGCAGCCTTGACATGTAGACGGCCCCCAATGGTGCTGTGGGCTCAAAGCTTTCCTCCCCTTCCCTTCTTTATTTTATCCCAGCAACACAAAGTGTGACTGACACAGACAGGCAGGTAGGAAGTTCAAGAGCCTGAATTCATTTGTGCTTTTTATGGGGTGGGGGGAGGTGTAGGAGTATGGGACGAGTTCAGGAAGTCTTCAAAATCCTCCTGCCTCAGTCACTTTAGGGCTCGGAATACAGCTGCACACCACGGCAAATGATTAAGCTTCACTAACCTGGGTGGTAACAGATATCATTTGCTGTCTCTACGTCATGGGTTGTTAATCTTTAAGGAAATGTAATTACTAAGGGCGACTCTGCCTCCAATGTCCACATTCTCGAGTCATGTCGTGCTTTTATATTTAAGTCAGTAAAGAGCGAGAGGATACCTTCCCTACCAAATGCTTCTGAATCAAGTATGGAATACTGAGTAGGTCTGGAAGGAGGAGGAAAGTGGGGCCATAAACCAATATCAAGATTAAAAATTGCTGTATGAGAGAAGAACATGAAGTTCTCACAGAGTTGGGCATTTTAATTCAAACCTGTAATTTTATTTAGAGGTGTTTTGGTTGTTAATTCTAAACTTCAGGGTGAATGTGAGCTATACGTCTTGAAAGGAAACTTTGCCTCTGTACACATATCAGCACTATGTGACTGATTTTACAAAAGCTACTATTACACAGGACTGAAAAGATGGCTCCAAGTATAGAGTATTGTTCTTGTAGCAGATTCAGATTGGTTTCCAGAACCCATAGGGGCAACTCACAACCACTGTAATTCCAGCTCCAGAAAATCTAACATCTTCCCGCCTGTAGAGGTACCTACACTCATGTGTACTTACACATACAAAAATGCAGAAGTCAATGAAATTCATGTTGAAATATGAAGCAAAGTAAATGTTATATCATTTGAACAATTGCTGAGATGCATAGATGATAAATAAATATATAGGAGATGGGGCCTGGAGCTAATCCTGTGCCATAGCACTCTATAACCAAATACCACCAGGAGAGAACTGGTCTCCCAGGAGTGGTGACATGCCTGTGAGCACAGATAAGACCACCAATTCTGCTCTGCAGGACCTGCCTGGAGCCCTAAGTACGCAGGAACAGAGCAGCAGCCCGGAACAGGACCCTTCCAGATTTCGTCTGTGCCCAGAGCTGATCCTGTGCCACAGTGCCTGGGGCTGATCCTGTGCCACAGTGCTCCATTCCAAAATTCCTCCAGGAGAAACCAGTCTCCCAGGAGTACTGACAAAGGCTTGCAGTAGGGACAAGCCACAGTCAGAGACAGGAAGACCATCTAACACCAGAGATAACCAGATGTCAAGAGGAAAGAGCAAGAACACAAGCAACAGAAACCAAGACTACTTGGCATCATGAGAAGCAAGTACTCCCACCACAGTGAGCCCTAGATACTTCAAAACACCAGGAAAGCATGGCCGTGATTTAAAATCACATCTCATGATGATAGCAGAGGACTTTAAGAAGGGCATAAATAACTCCCTTAAAAGAATACAGGAGAACACAGGAAATCAGGTATAATCTCTTAAAGAGGAAACAAAAATGTCTTAAAGAATTACAGGAAAACACACACACACACACACACACAAAAAAAAAAAAAACAAGTGAAGGATTTGAACAAAACCATCCAGGATCTAAAATCAGAAATAAAAACAATAAAGAAATCACAAAGGGAGACAACCCAGGAGATAGAAAACCTAGGAAAGAGATCAGGAGTCATAGCTGCAAGTATCACCAACAGAATGCAAGAGATAGAAGACAGAATCTCAGGTGCAAAAAATACCATAGAAAACATTGACACAGTAGTCAAAGAAAATGCAAAATGCAAAAAGCTCCTAACTAGAAACATCCAAAAAATCTAGGACACAATGAGAAGACCAAACAAAGGATAATAGGCAAAGAAGAGAACAAAGATTCCCAAATTCAAAGGCCAGTAAATATTTTCAACAATATTATAGAAGGAGGGGCTAGCAAGATGGCTCAGTGGTTAAGAGAACCAACTGCTCTACCAAAGGTCCTGAGTTCAAATTCTAGCAACAACATGGTGGCTCACAACCACCTGTAATGAGATCTGACACCCTCTTTTGGAGTGTCTGAAGACAGCTACAGTGTACTTACATATAATAATAAATAAAACTTTAAAAAAAATATTATAGAAGGAAATTTCCCTAACCTAAACAAAGAGATGCCGATAAACATACAAGAAGATTACAGAACTCCAAATACATTGGACCAGAAAAGAAACTCCTCCTGTCACATAATAATCAAAACACCAAATGCACTAAACAAAGAAAGATTATTAAACGCAGAAAGGAACGAAGCTCAAGTAACTAATAAAGGCAGACCTACCATAATTTGATCACCAGAGATGATGAAAGCTATAGTATCCTAGGTAGATGTCATTCATACAGACCCAAAGAGAAAATAAATGCCATCCTAGGCCATTATACTTAGCAAAAATCTCAACTATAAGAGATGGAGAAACCAAGATATTTCATGACAAAATCAAATTTACACAATATTTTTCCACAAATCAAGCCCTGCAAAGGATAATAGAAGGAAAACATCAACACAAGGAGGAAAACAATGTCCTAGAAAAAGCAAGAAAGTAATCTTCTTTCAACAAAGCCAAAAGAGGAAAGCCACATAAACATAAAAATAACATCAAAATAACAGGAAGAAACAATCACTATTTCTTAATATCTCTTAGTATCAATGGACTCAATTCCCCAATAAAGACATAGACTAACAGACTTGAAAGGTTCTAGGACTTCGCTGCATAGAGGAAACACACCTCAGTGACAGAGACAGATACTACCTCAGAGTAAAGGGCTGGAAAATAATTCGCCAAGCATATGATCCCAAGAAACAAGCTGGAATAGCCATTCTAATATTGAATAAAATCAAATTTCAACCAAAAGTTATCAAAAAAGATAAAGAAGGACCTTTCATAGTCATCAAAGGAAAAATCCAACATGACCTCCCAATTCTGAACTTCTATGCTCCAAATGCAAGGGAATCCACATTCATAAAAGAAACATTACTAAATCTCAAAGCATGCATTGCATCTCACACAATAATAGTGGGATACTTCAACACCTCACTTTCAGTAATGTTCAGATCATGGAAATTAAACAGAGACACAGTGAAACTAACTGAAGTTATGGACCAAATGGATTTAACAGATATTTATAGAACATGCAACTTAAAATGAAATAATATACCTTCTTCTCAGCACATCATGGAACCTTCTCAAAAACTGACCATATAACGGATCACAAAACAGGCCTCACCAGATACAAGAAGATTGAAATAACCCCATGCATCCTCTCAGATCACCATGGACTAAGACTGATCTTCAATAGCAACAAAAGAAATGGAAAGAATACATACACATGGAAACTGAACAACTCTCTAATCAATGATAACTTGATCAGGGATGAAACAAAGAAAGAAATTAAAGATGTTTTAGAATTTAGTGAAAATGAAGGTACATCATACCAAAATTTATGGGGCACAATGAAAGCAGTGCCAAGAGGAAAACTCACAGCTCTGAGGGACTCCAAAAGAAACTGGAGAGAGCATACACTAAGAACTTAATAGCACCTAAAAGCTCTAAAACAAAAAGAAGCAAATATGCCCAAGAGGAGAAGACAGCAGGAAATGAACAAACTCAGGGTTGAAATCAACCAAGTAAAAACAGAAGAACTATACAAAGAATCAAAGAATCTAGGAGCTGGTTCTTTGAGAAGATCAACAAGATAGATTCAACCCTTAGTCAGACTAACCAGTGGGCACAGAAGCAGTATCTAAATTAACAAAATCAGAAATGAAAAGGGAGACATAACAACAGAAACCAAGGAAATTCAAAACGTCATCCCATCCTACTATAAAACCTATACTCAACAAAACAGGAAAATCTGAATAAAGAGAACAATTTTCTATTCAGATACCAAATACCAAAGACAATTAAGGATCAGATAAACCATGTAAACAATGCCATAATGCCTAAAGAAATAGAAGCAGTCATTTAAAGACTCCCAACCTTAAAAAGCCTAGGACCAGATGGGTTTAGTGCAGAATTCTATCATACCCTCAAAGATTGAATACCAATAAGTTCAAATTAGTCAACAGAATAGAAACAGAAGGAACACTACCCAGTTCATTCTATGAAGCCACAATTATGCTTATACCTAAACCACACAAAAACCCAACAAAGAAAGAGAACATCAGTCCAATATCTATTATGAATATCAATGCAAAAATACTCAGATTCTCCCAAACCAAATCCAAGACACATCAAAACAATCATCCATCATGATCAAGTAGGCTTCATCCCAGGGATGCTTCAATATACTAAAATCCATCAATGTAATCCACTATATAAACAAATTCAAAGAAAATATCACAAAATCATTTCATTAGATGCTAAGAAAGCATTTGACAAAATTCAATATCTCTTCATGTTAAAAGACTTGGAAAGATCAGGAATACAAGGCCCATATTTAAACCTACCAAAAGCAATACACAGTAAACTAGTAGCCAACATCAAACTAAATGGAGAGAAACTTGAAGGAATCCCACTAAAATCAGGGACTAGACAAGGCTACCCACTCTCTCCCTATCTATTCAATTCAGTACTTGAATTTCTAGCTAGAACAATTAGGTAACAAGAGGAGGTCAAAGAGATACAAACTGGAAAGGAAGAAGTGAAAATATCACTATTTGCTGATGATATGATAGTATACTTAAGTGACAAAAATTCCACCAGAGAACTCCTAAACCTGATAAACAACTTCAGCAAAGGGGCTGGATATAAAATTAACTCAAGCAAATCAGTGGCCTTCCTCTACACAAAGCATAAACAGGCTGAGAAAAAAGTTAGGGAAACAACACCCTTCACAATAGTCACCAACAATATAAAATATCTTGGTATGACTCTAACTAAACCAGTAAAAGATCTATAGGACAAGAACTTCACATCTGTGAAGAAAGAAAATAAGGAAGGCCTCAGAAGATTGAAAGATCTCCCATGCTAATGGGTTGGTGGGATTAATATAGTAAAAATGGCCATTTTGCTGAAAGCAATCTACATATTCTATGCAATCCCCATCAAAATTCCAACTCAATTCTTCATAGAGTTAGAAAGAGAAATTTGTAAATTCATTTGAAATAACAAAAACCCAGGATAGCGAAAACGACTCTCAACAATAAAAGAACCTCTAGGAGAATCACCATCCCAGACCTTAAGCTGTACTACAGAGCAATTATAATAAAAACTGCATGGTATTGGTACAGTGACAGGCAGGTAGAACAATGGAATAGAATTGAAGACCCAGAAATGAACTCACACCTATGGTTACTTGATCTTTGACAAAGGAACTAAAACCATTCAGTGGAAAAAAGACAGCATTTTCAAGAAATGGTGCTGGTTCAACTGGCAGTCAACTTGTAGAAGAATGTAAATTGATCCATTCCTATCTCCCTGTACAAATCTCAAGTCCAAGTGAATCAAGGGCCTCCACATAAAACCAGATACACTGAATCTCATAGAAGAGAAAATGGGGAGAAACCTCAAACACATGGACACAGAGGAAAAGTTCCTGAACAGAACACCAATGGCTTATGCTCTAAGATCAAGAATCGTCAAATGGGACCTCATAAAACTGCAAAGCTTCTGTAAGGCAAAGGACACTGTCAGTAAGGCAAAACTGCAACCAAGAGATTGGGAAAATATCTTTACCAATCCTACATCTTATAGAGAGCTAATATCCAATATATACAAAGAACTTAAGAAGGTAGACTCCGCAGAACCAAATAACCCTATTAAAAAACTGGGGGACAGAGCTAAACAGAGAATTTTCAACTGAGGAAACTTGAATGGCCTAGAAGCACCTAAAGAAATGTTCATCAGCTTTAGTCATCAGGGAAATGTAAATCAAAATAACCCTGAGATTCCGCCTCATACAAGTCAAAATGGCTGAGATCAAAAGCTCAGGTGATAGCAGATGCTGGCAAGTATATGGAGAAAGAGAAACACTCCTCCTCAGCTGCTAGTGGGATTGCAGGCTGGTACAATCACTCTGGAAATCGATTTGGTGTTTCTTCAGAAAACTGGACATAGTACTACCTGAGGACCCAGCTGTACCACTCCTGGACATATACCCAGAAGGTGCTCCAACATGTAATAAGGACACATGTTCATATTATGTTCATAGCAGCCTTATTTATAATAGCCAGAAACTGGAAAGAACCCAGATGTCCCTCAAGAGAGGAATGGATACAGAAAGTGTGGTACATTTACACAATGGAATATTACTCAGCTATTAAAAGAATGACCTCATGAAATTTTCAGGCAAATGGATGGAACTTGAAAAAAAATCATCCTGAGTGAGGTAACTCAGTCACAAAGAACACACATAGTATGCACTCACTGATAAGGAGATTTTAGCCCAAAAGTACAGAATACCTAAGATTCCATTCACAGACCATATCAAGCCCTAGAAGAAGGAAGATCAAAATGTAGATGCTTCAGTGCGTCTTAGGAGGGAGAACAAAATACTCACAGCAGGAAATATAGAGACAGTATGGATCAGAGACTGAAGGAAAGGCCACCCAGAGACTGCCCAACCTGGGGATCCATCCCATAAACAGTCACCAAACCCAGAAGCTATTGTGAATGCCAGGAAGTGCTTGCTGACTGGAATCTGAGTGGCAGTCTCCAGAGAGGCTCTATCAGAGCTTGACAAATAACAGAGGCAGATGCTTGCAGCCAACCATTAGACTGAGCAGGGGTCCCAGATGGAGGAGTTGGAGAAGGGACTGAAGGAGCTGAGGGGGTTTGCAGTCACTTGAAGGGAGCAAAAGTATCAACCAGCTAGAAACCCCCACAGCTCCCAGGGACTGGAGCACCAACCAAAAAGTACATATGGAGGGACCCATGGCTCCAGTCACAGTCCAGTGGCAGAGGATGGTCTTGTTGGACATCAGTAGGGGGAGGGGCCGTTGAGCCTGAGGGTGTTTGATGCCCCAGTGTAGGAGAATGTTAGGGCGGGAAGATGGGATTGGTTATGTGGGTGGGGAAGCACCCTCATAGAGGTGGGGGAGAGGGAATAGGATAGGGGGCTTTCAGAAGGGGAGACCTAGGAAGGGGAAAACACTTGAAATGTAAATAAAGGAAATATCCAATAAAAATGGTATACAAAAATAGATAGATAGATAGATATAGATAGATGATAGATAGATAGATAGATAGATAGATAGATAGATAGATAGATAGATAGATAGATAGAGATAGATAGATAGATTTTTCACCTCTGTTTAGGTTAATATATGGTATATACTGTTTCTTTACATGGCTCCTCCTGCTACATGATTTCTGATTATAATATGCGTATTTGTAATTCCAAGTATAAACAATGTGTGAAAGACTTATTTCTGATTACAGAGCCCAAAAG
>JADRCC010566200.1:847-24672 GCA_019843855.1 Hylomyscus alleni
ACACACACACACACACACACACACACACACACACACACACACACACACATTTGAGACAGCCCTTGCTGTCCTGGATCTTACTTTGTTGATCCAGGAGGTTAGCCTTCAACTAGAAGGTCCACCTGCCTCTGCCTCCTAGAGTGCTGGGATTAAAGGCATGCACCACAACCACTCAGTAATCTTGCTTTACATATTCCAACCTTGAAACGGTTTCTCTTTTAGCTGACAGCCCAAGCATGAAGAAGAGGAGAGGAAGGAAGAAACGCCTCTCATCAGGCCCTCCCACAGAGGTAATTTGACTTATAGACCTAATTTCTTCACATAATGTCCTTACTTAGAATTCTAAATGCCAGAGACTCATGGTTTTCAAGTCATGGGAGGAGTTGGCATTGGCACACCATCCTTCATGTGTGTTCTCTCCCCCATAGCTAGGACCTATAGGGTATTCTGTCTGTGGCCTGAAAAACATCTGTTAAACAAGAGGGAGAGATTGAGCTGAAGCTAGTCTTAGTGTGGCATCGTGGGGAGAATCCTGCACTCAGGAGGTGCAGACCATCCTGACATGGTAGAAGCATACCGAGAGCAGTAAGAGGCTAGAGGCTCGGGGTGACGTCACTCCCTCAGCTTCTGTCAATCATTCGGGATGACGTCACTCCCTCAGCTTCTGTCAATCATTCCTTGAACCATGCCAGCGAAAACAGGAGTCCTTTCACGACACTTGGTCCTGAACAGACTGAGAGAACAAGCATTTGTTCCTAAACGAGTGTTTCTCAGCTACTCGGTCCACACCTAACCAAATTTCTAACTTAAAATTTTCTGGATTAGTAGATATAAAATGTAAAAGAATTTGGAGAGATTTGACACAGTTTTTATATCAGTTTCCATACATTGATTAGTGTCAGACAACAATCTCTCCCTCTTGTTTAACAGATGTTTTTCAGGCCACAGACAGAATACCCTATAGGTCCTAGCTATTTGAGAGTGCCATTTGGATCCAGGAGTTCATCAAGGCCAAATTGAAAGAGAAAGTTTGTCTAGTACTTTTTTTTTTGTTAGATTTGTTTAATAGACTTGATTATGTTGCAGAATATTTTTATTTTGTGTGGTATTCCAGGCCAATATGAAAAGTCAGTATAATCTTGGTTTTCTCTTCCAGCCAAAAAAGTTGAAATTCGGTAACTCCAAAAGACACATGATGGAAGAGCCTCATGGCCACACAGGTTTGTTCTCAGTGATGATGGTACAAAAGTGGTGGCCTCCAAATGTTTATAGAAGTGTTGTCATGCTTTGATCTTTATTCTTGTGGGTTTCTGATATGTATGTAATATTGACATAAATCCTTATTATAACTCATAACATTACTGTATCAAAATTATTGGAGCTGGAATGGCCCATCTCTTCTCAGTCTGAGATGACACACTTAAAAAGGCCAGAATGTTTGCCTGAGGCCACAGTTCTGTGTTGTGACACACCTCAACAGTGGCAGGTGACAGTGTCCTTGCTATGCAAAATCTGTAACAAATATGAGGGGCTGTCATCTCAAGCGTTTAAAATAAATTTTGCAAAACCATATCACTTCATACAGTTATTATAAGCAGAGAAATGTTTTCATTTTTGGACCATGTACTATTTGAGCTATAGAAAAATGAGACAAGTATGCTCACCCATCAATGGATAAAGTATAAAGTGATCACATGATGTGAATAGCTGTCCATTTCCTCCTAAAGATGCATTCTTTGATCTTAGATGCAGCTGTCAAAGCTCCTTTTCTTAAGAAATGCCAGGAAGCAGGACTTCTTACTGACTTATCTGAACAGATACTAGAAAAAATGGATTCAGTTCTTGGAAGACTCATGGATGAGACTGCCTCTGAGTCAGGTACTGAATGGGCTAACTGTAAACACGTCCTAGAAGCCACACCCATTCTTTAAGAACGCACATCATGGGCTGGGGAGACGGCTCAGTGGTCAAGAGCACTTGCTCTTCTGGCAGAGGATTCAAGGTTGGTTCCTAGCATCTACATGGTGGCTCACTCTGTAACTCCAGTTTGAGGGGAAGCCACCACCCTCTGT
The DNA here is from genome assembly GCA_019843855.1 of Hylomyscus alleni. NCBI lineage: Eukaryota > Metazoa > Chordata > Mammalia > Rodentia > Muridae > Hylomyscus > Hylomyscus alleni. The sequence goes on from JADRCC010566200.1 coordinate 2,920, forward strand.
CCTGTCCAGTTACCGGGCATGCACATGGTGCCATATGTACATGTGGGCACAACACTCATACAGAAAAATAAAAAATGATCCAAGGACTTTATGGTAGCCAATCAAGAAGATATGAAAGTCACAGATTCCTAAGTTGGTGCCTAAAATGCTCTGAGGCCAAGAAGTCTCTTTCTCAGAGGTGCACACTGGTGAGCGGAGAAATCATTGAAACTGTGTTCTGTTTTATTGTTGCAGCTGCGGCTGCTGTTTGAAGGTATAGTTTTATTATATTTAAGTGTGTATGTTGGGGTAGGGGATATGGACTTGTGAGTCTTTGTGCCCTCAGAGAATAGAACTTTGTGATTCCCCTGGAGTCAGAATTATACACAGCGGTAAGCCACACAACATGGGCGCTGGGAATCAGCACCCAGGGTATAATTACAATGTGCCTCAAATTCCATTCCTTAATTAATCAAAGGTCTTAAGAAAAATTACAACAGGGGTGAAGGAGATAGCTTGGTGCTGAAGAACACATATTCTTGAAGAGGTCCTGAGTTCAGTTCCTTTCTGCCATGTCTGACAGCTCACAACTGCCTGGACCTCAACTTCCTGGGAATCTGACTCTTGTATTGACTTTAGAACACCCCCCCACACACACACACACACAATAGTGACCCTCCCACAGCATGCATGCTTGTCATAACAAAACCAAGGGATATATTAGCAGTAAAAAATTCAAGGAGCCCCCTTGTTTCATAATTTTATTTACTAATTTTCTCAAGACTAAGAACTCTCAAATGTTTGGATACCTCCTAATCACCTGGGGGTTCCCTGGAACCCAGGTGTTCCCTCTCCCAGAAGTCCTGGTGCACAGAGACCCTGAGCTGACACGTCTCCTGGTTCCCTGCTGGGTCTGCACTGAGCTGCCCTCCTCTGATCCTCTCTCTTCCTATTGGGGTTATTTTCTCTTTCTTCCTGTATAGTTTATTCACAATAAAATTAACACAGGAAATTGCTCCTCCCTCTAGACTATGAAGGGATTGAGACCTTACTGTTTGACTGTGGATTATTTGGAGACACACTAAGAAAATTCCAAGAAGGTAGGTGATTCATAATATAAGGAACATGTGTGTAGGAGACATTTATCATTTACATCAGAATGATAGGTGACAAAGTGGTGAACATTTTTCTCAAAGACATTTTTTGTCAAATGAAAAAGCCCATTACAAAAGCAGCCTGGCAGGGACAGAAAAAAAAAAAAAACCATGCAAAAAACCCCATAGTGGTATATATACAGAAGACAAAGACGATAGAAAAATAGCCAGAAATACGGACAGTAAGACAGATTGAGAGACAGACAGATAGACAGAAAAACAGACATTCAGACAGACCCCTGTATAGAAGCAGCAGTTATTTGTAGACGGTTGGGACACACTGCTCCGTTTTCCAGGGAGACATAACAATATTTGTGTACAGAAAAGGTGACTGACAAGGCAGAAACAAGCCAAGGTTTTGACTCTAACCTAGATTGCTTTGACCCTTGCATAGATAGGCTGAAGTTCCGGACGCTTCCTGCAAGACAGAAGCAGTAGTGGTGCATCCATCCCACAGCTCTGTCCCTCTCTCTTAGAGAGCTATCTGGGGCTTTTCATAAGATTTGTCTTCAAAGCTCATCTCTCCTGAAGCACTGAGTACTATAATTTGAAAATTGATTAAATTAAATTAAAACAGGATTAGAATAAAAAGCAAGACTATCCAAGACAGCTTTTCTTTTTCTTTTTCTTTTTCTTTTTTTGGTTTGGTTTTGCTTTCGCTTTTAAATTGTACTATGCAGGCAGGAATAGGGAGACCTAGTCTTTCAAAAGAGTGATGTGTTTGGCTGTGTTTTGTGGTACACACCTGTAATCCCGGCATTTGAAAATGAGAAGCAAGAAGATTGCCAGCCCAGGCTACACGGGGAGACCTTGTCAGAAAGCCCACAAGAAGCCTGCATTTATGATGGTCTCTTTCAGTTCTAAACACTTCCATGTGTTGCACGTCAGGATATGGGTGAGGGACAGATTGACACAGAATGATATAAGTAGCTTCTCCATTGTTATTGCATAACACACTGCCCAACAGTGTTCTTTTCTAGTATGTTCCTGTCAGTAAAACAATTAGACAGCAGATTTTCCCCTGCCTAGATGACAGTCTGTGTCAACTCAATATGCCCAGCCTCTCTCATTTTGATTTTTCTGCTACTTGTTCTCATTTGAACTCTCTGATAATCAGTTGTGGTCAGCAGAGAAGGTACTTTAAAAGTCACTTTAAGAATAGCTCTAAAAAAAAAATCCAGCCTTCAGAAAACTGTATTTCCTCGGTACTTACACGTGTCACTTAGCATGAAAGTTATGTGTCTGGAAATTGTCACAATATGTATGAGAAGGGCACCTCGAGACACTAACTAATATAGTGTCACACTGTTCTGGACAATTCAGCCCACTATTTCAAGCAAACTGCAGGTATGCAGTCATTCTGACAACTAAAAAATTAAAGATTCAATCGTGAGGATTCTAAACCCAACTAAAATGACCTTGGTAGGTTTCTACAGTAAACATTTTCTCTTCCTAAATCATACTCAAATCTGATCTGTACCAAATGTCCCTAGAACCACAGATGTGCTCGTGAAAGAGTTGTCACTGGAAGGCCAGCCACAATCTCTAGTCTCTGAATGAATGAATGAATACTGTGAACCTTGTTCTGCCATGAAGGTATCAAAGTCATGTGACACATGCTGGTGTCCATCGTGAGTCGGGAAAGGGACTGTCGCCTCAGACCACTCTGTCTTCTCATTCGAGGCTCAGTTGCTACAGAGTGGATATTGAACTGAACCAGACTAGAGACAGTACACTACTCCTAATGAAATGCCTGCATACACTGAAGCCATTTTTCTTTCTTTTAAAGTAATCAAGAGCAAAGCTTGTGAATATGAAGAAAGGCACAGGCAGATGAAGCAGCAGCTTGAGGCACTTGCAGACTTACAACAAAACTTGTGCTCATTTCAAGAAAATGGGGACCTGGACCACTCAAGCTCTACTTCAGGATCCTTGCTACCTCCTGAGGACCACCAGTTCAGATGCCAGGAGTCTCCTGAAGTGCACGCAGGCTCAGGAGACAGCCTGTGACAGATCCACAGTCCCCTCCGCTCTGACCTGCTACTGCTCAGCCACGCTCAGTACCTGACTAGGTCTTTCTTGTCTTCTCTCTTCTCATCACACTTGTCCTGCTTTCCCCTGACAGCAAAAGCTGTTCCTCAGGTCAACTGGATCAGACCTCCATGTTCTCCAAGGAGCGAGGAAGTCTTCTTACCTACCCTGCCCACCCCAGTCAAGGGCAGCAACACCAGAGCCTTTGCCCATCCTTTTGTGGGATCTTAGAGCTTTCTCTTGCTTTTGCTGCTCCTGCAGAAGGTCTCATCATGGTCTCCTTTCAATCAAAATAGAGCAGACTCATTCCTGTGCATAGTTCACTGTTACCCTGTTTTCTGCTCACTACCACATCCCCAATATTTAGCACCCTTAATAAATGCTTTTCAAAAACACTATGAAGAGTCGACAGTTTATTTGATACAATCCCCAGCAGCCCTCAGCTGTAAGAAGACACAATGCACTATTCTGTGTTTATCAATTTTGTGGGTCTTCATCAGAGTCCTTTTAGAAATGTCTTTTTGGCCACAGTCATTACAAGGACATGCTTCATGTTCCAGACCAACTCCAGCATTTAAAACTGGGCTCTTTGAGTAGAGCAGCATTGGGAAGAGGGACTGTGGAGGACTAAGATTCTCCCCACCTGACAGCATGCATCAGATGTGTGTGCCCACACTGCTCTGACCCTTGACTCCTCTCCTGTCCACATTCTCATTTCCTCCCATGATCCTCTGGGCCACAGTAATGCTCCTGACAGAATAGGGTTGAGCCGTGTCCCATCATGGTGTCTAGGTTGTAATGAGTGCTCACACACACTGTGAAGGAAACATTCCTGCTGCAATGCCATGGTTACCAAGGCCAGCCCAAGCCAGGTCATGAGGGATCAACTGGAATGCCTGCCATCTGAGCACCCATCAGAACCAGCTGGGACACTTTTATGTTAGAGCTTCCTCTGCTTCTTTACATTCAGCTGGAATCTCAGTAAACTATATGGCACAAAAAGCACCACTTGTTTGGTGTTCACAATGTAGGCGTATATTTTGGGCAAACTGCGAAAAGCAACCTGCTGTGTTATTACTGAAAAATGAGCCAAATACTCACAGCCCTCAGTTTAATACCAGAACCCAGACAGCTGACCTGACTTTTACCAGTTGCCCTCTGATCTCCACAAGGATGCCATGGCATGTGCACCCCTCCATGTACAGCTCCATGTTCCTGTTAAAAATGTTACATATTCCAGTATATCATTGGCTGTTACTCCAATCTCCACTTTCCCCGAAGAACCGGTATGTCTCGGAAGGATAGTGCTGCTACTTTTCATTTTTAAGTTCTCCCAACTCAGATACTTTTTCCATGTGCTGGACCAACTGTCCTAACAGAAATAAGATCTTTTGGTTCCTGATGTAGTTGGGAACTAGTTGACACATTCAGAGTAGTACCTTACTTTCATTCCAACATTGCTAATTTTTAAGATTGTGACACAACCCATGTAACAAAATTTAACATCTCAACCTTTTCTGTTTATTCTTTCTCCATTATCAGTCCTTTAAAACTATATAGTTCAGTAGCATAAAATATAGCCAAAATTATTGTTCATCCCAAACTACTTCACCTCGCAAAACAGAAACTACACACTTAACATCAGTGTCCTCTCCCAGCTCCTCGAATCCACTCTCTCTCTCCCTCCAGGAGAAAACTTCCTACTTGTTGTTTTCTGGCTGACTTATTGTTTCATTTAAATTCACAAATTAACCCATGATATCAAAATATCAACTGCCTCCCCTTTTCAGGGTACATAGTACTATACTCTAAAGTGGAAAACCAACCATAACTGTACATGCCAGCCTTAAGAGATTGTTTATTAATGCCATTCACGAATTACATAAACACATCCTAAATACTAGACTGTCAAAAATTGTTCTAATAAGTTCAAAGATATAGTTTAGGGTCTTTCAAAAATGTAACTTCTTGCCTTTTATCATTATATCAGAAGAAAACATTAATTCCAAGAATGTTTTTGGTGTTCTATGATTCAAAACAAAATCAACCTTCAATATCTATTTTTTTTCTCTTCTGAGGAGGATTCAAGCATCCTCCCTTGGGCCCTCCCTGTTACTTGGCTTCTCTGAGTCTGTGGATTGTAGTATAGGTATCTTGTTGTTAATGTCCACGTATCAGTGAGTACATACCATGCAGGTCCTTTTGTGTCTGGGTTGCCTCACTCAGGATGATATTTTCTAGTTCTATCCATTTGCCTGCAAAATTCATGATGTCCCACTTTTTAATGTCTGAGTAGTATTCCATTGTGCAATGAACCAGATTTTCTTTAGCCATTCCTCAGTGGAGGGTCATCAAAAGAGAAGAGGAAGATGGAATGGGAGGAGGACTTTCATGAGGGGTACTGGGAGGAAAGGAAGGGCTGATATTGGGTTGGAAAGTGAATAAATAAATAAATTAAAAAACAAAATCAAGAAAAAATTAATAATAGTGCATTAAAAAATACTCAAAGACTTTTAAAAGGACACTTTTTCACTCCCACAAACACACACACACACACACACATACACACACACACACACACACACACACACACACACACTGTAGCGGCTCAGCAAGCTAACAGTGTGTCTTCAGCTGGACCAGGAATTCCGTATGGTTTTGTCAGGTGAACTGTCTATGGGTGTGGATTTGCAGCTGTAATCTGTGCTTTTTTGTGGCTATGTTTTTTCAAGTTAGACCACAAGTAGATGTTCTAAAGTTTCTGCTTTGAGGCCCTAAGTCTACAGGACTGTGTGGTTATACAGATGATCTACTACAGCCATTCAAGTACTCCTTGGTTATCTGTAGTTCTTTGTGGAGGGTTGAGGTCTTCTGGGCTTTTCCCTTCCCATGTTAGCACGTCCTTTGGTGTCCCTTGTTCAGCCTGAGTTTAGGCTGCCATGTTGGGGAGACTTCATGGTTGTAACTTCTCTGTCAATTCCAGGAGACACAATCTCACAACAGACTCCCTGTTCCCCTGGCTCTTAATAGTCTTTCTGCCTCTTTCACAGTGATCCTCAGGTGTAGGAGTTGTGTTACATGATACCTTAGTTGGGGCTGGGCTCTATAACTGTATTTTGATTTGTATTTTGTTCAGTTTTAGTTTGCTATAAGGATCTCCACCTGAATTTGCAAAGAAACTTTCCTTGATAAAGGATGAGAGTTATACCCATCTAGGGGTCTAAGGAAACATATTTACAATGTAGTTAGGGATCGTGCTGGATTGGTGAGGGGGCAGTTGTCACTTCTCCTCCATGATTCAAGACTTCATTATCCCTGAGTACATCTCTAAGTTTTCCAGGACCAAGCTTGATGTCCTTGTTGTTAAGCAAGATTTGAGATCAATTAGAGATCTGTTGGTTGCTGTATGTGTGTGTGTGTGTGTGTGTGTGTGTGTGTGTGAGAGAGAGAGAGAGAGAGAGAGAGAGAGAGAGAGAGAAACATAGGATGTATGAATGAGTTATCAATAATATATCACTGTTGCACTAAGGCAACAAATAAAAGCATTTTCCTTTGAAGGAAGTTACTAATAATGAGTTCAGATTTGAATTCCAGGCCTCTGTGTACCTCATTAGCATGGAGATCTGTCTTGAGCCTACATGACCACAGGTTACATCATTTTCTACATGTTTGGGGCTTGGTGTGTTGCCCTTACATGACTAATGACCACAAATCTATGGGGGTCTGCGGCTAATGCTAGGAGCCTGGTGCCCAGGAGCAGGCGAAGCTCCTACAGTCCCTTTAGGGTCTCTGAGGCTTCTAGCTTTAGCTCAACTAAGAACCAGGATACTTCTCACGGTCCACTGGCCCACATAGCTCAAATGAAGTCCCCTAAGTTATTTTGGACCTTGGGTTTTATTACATCACTTTTAGAGCATTTTTTAAATGACTACTCAGAGTTGAAAATGTGCCAGCACACTGCCCTCAACTTGCACTTCCTCTCAGATTACTGTTAGCCGTCTCCACCCAGATTTAGAGAAAAGGAAACTAGAACCTAGAAACACACAGAGACACTCAAGGAGTGCAAATATCCAGCCATGGCCCAAGAGGAACCAGGGTGCTCTAACCCAGTCCCCAATGGTGAGTTCTAGGGTATGGGTCAGCAGGAAGATCCCACATTCCACTTTCCTCCCAGGGAGACTGAAGGATACTGCTGAGGGTGGAGTGGGGCCTACAGCATCTGGAAAATCTCTAGGTACTGGGGAACTCAAGAAGCTGGGTGCTTTTCATATCCTCTTGGGTCTTTGCTTCACAGATCTGGGAGCTCTGCACTGTAAAACTAATACTCGAGACATGCTATAGGGAAAGGAAGGTAGGTTTTATTGGGGATGCAGGAAACCTGGAAAGGAGGCCCCAGTCTTTGAGGTCAATTGGAGAATACTGAGGACCAGTTTGGGGGTATGTGTTGCTTACAGCCATCAGTGTCTTAAAAGCTTGTGTTGTGCAGGCTGATATTTCAGGGACATCCGTGGTGACGATCTCCTTGAGATGGTTATCTCTTATCGTAAGAGCATGATGATCCAGGTTTTTGTCAGGTTTGTGGTCCACAGGCTTCTGGAACCATCTTAGAAAACAATGAACTCAAGAATGGAAAGGAAATCCTATCTGGGTGAAGAAACAGAAATAACGCACAGAGGACAGCCCGAATAACTTGAAAGCTGGTGTTGACAGGCTGGTACTGTCCTGCCCCAATCCTGTCTCTCCAGTAGAAATCTGACCCAAAGGTTAAAGCAGGAAATACAGACACAATAGAAAGGCACTAATGCCAAACCTTTCCAGACCTTTCAAGCAACAGTGATAGCAGTGATCACTGCCCAAGGGAAGTCATACTTTCAGCAAAAGCATCCTTCTGTCCCTAAAACAACCCAGGAATCCATTATCCTTGGTAGAGATGTCTACATCCAAATTTGCAGTTGACTAGTGATTTATTCCAGCCTGTGACCCTCCCACAACTAGTGTATTTTGAGATTTATTTTGTGTATGATGCTCTTGCCTGCATAAATATCTGTGTACCACATATGTCCTTGATGTTTGTGTTGTACAAAGAAGGCAGTATAGGATTCCCCCTGCATGAAGAGTTAGATTTGGTTATAGCTCACCATGTAGGTGGCAGGGACTGAGCCAGGGTCCTCTGCAAAAATGCATAAAAATGCCTGTTTACTGAACTATTGCTCTATTATCTGGTATATATGTATATGTATGTATGTATGCATGTATATATGTATGTATGTTTATACATTGAGATTACATTAAGCTTAAAACTTCCTCAGGAGAAGTTGTATAAAATTGACATCATTGTATATCTAGCCTCTGGTCCAGGCATCTGCTACATCTAATGTGATCTCCGACTTGTTTCTGCTTTGCTGACAGTGTTTTACCTTGTGTTTCTCAAAATTTCCTTTGCTCTTTTCTCCATCTGGACTCATTTACAATTGATAGTGCTGAACATACACACACGTGTGGGGTGTGTGTGTGTGTGTGTGTGTGTGTGTGTGTGTGTAACCACTAATTCACTGTAGGGGGTCAGGCCACACCTAAAGGAAAACTTACACTCCCTCCCCTACAAATCATCAACTGACACATCTTCTCAGTTACGGGTGGGTGCTAGTGAGTGCTGCCCCTCTTTTACCTGGTTTGATCGGACGCAGGCCTTTTGCAGGCAACCACAGCTGCTTTGAGTTTATGATTACAGAATTTCTGTCATGTCTAGAAGACGACATTGTTTCTGTGGATCTTAGCATCCTTCCATCCTGTCTTCCACCACGTTCCTTGAGCCTTGGGGGAGGCAGTGTGGTTTTTAGTTGTCTCATTCATACCTGAACATTCCACAGACATCTAGTCTCTGCACAATGACCAGTTGAGGACCTGATCATAAGACCCTACTCCCAAAGACACCACATTGTTAGGCACAGTACAATGAGAAATTAAGCAATAACCGGGAGGTTCTTCCCTGTTGGCTAGCTTTCAGAGTTCTGAAAGGAGCCATGGAGCTTGTTGGAGAAGAAGAGTAGTCTACAGTCTCACACAGCTGTGAACACTGTGAGCTACAATAACAACCAGCATGGCAAGATATGTTCCTGGGCACAAGAGTGACACCATGTTATAGGGGTGACCAACTGGTTTCTAATTGGAGTTAGGGCTGGCAGGAGGAAGCATGTGCCTTGTACTGCAAATCTGACCAAGATCCCATGGTAAGGGAGCTCATAGGCCCAGAGGTGAACCTACTCCTAAATAGACATGGTATCAACCTTTGCTCTACATTCCTGTCTCTGCTTATAGATAATTGCAGCTCTCAGACATCATCAGAGATTTCTTAAATGTATTTTATTCATTTCAGTAAGGCCTCTAGAAGCTTTTCAGTGACAGCACAGCCAACCTTTGTGGCTTGTTCTGTTTCAGTTGACAGCACTGGTCTTCAGTACTAAAGAGAGGCTGCACCACACAAGAGAGGCTACTTTTCACAGATTAGACTGTTGGTTTGTAATTGTTCCAGGAGTGAGGACTCTATCATAAGCAGAAGGCCCTGCCTGCTCCTTTAAGTTGGAAGAGCTAGCAAGGCCATATAAATGCTCTTCTGTTTTAACTTGGATGTTATTTATAGGTGACCATCCGATTATAGAAAAGATGGAGAAAAGGACATGTGCCCTCTGCCCTGAAGGCCATGAGTGGAGTCAGATATACTTTGCGCCATCAGAGAATATAGCTGCTCATGAAAACTGTTTGGTAAGTTACTGGTAAATAACTTTAAAACTACATGTGTGGGGCTGAAGAGATGGCTCCGTGGTTCAGAGCACCAGATACTCTTCCAGAGGAACCAGGTCCCATTCCCAGCACTCACATAGTGGCTCACAAACACTATAGAAGATCTTTGCTAGAAGACTATGATGACAGAAACCATAATGTCTCCAGGGGCAGAGGGCCTTTGAGGTGGATATGCTCATTTAGGTCTATGTGCCCTAATCTCCTGCGGGCTGAAACTCACGGCATGTAGGGCCATATCGAGCTGTCAGATCTGTGTTAAATTATGTATCATCTGTCCTGTAGGCTTGAGTGTGTATTTCTACATCAAGGACCTGTGTCACATCTCACTTGGGTTTTCACCAGTTGTCCAAACAATACAATAAAGGGTGCAAGCCCATGGGCCGCAGGGAGCTTCCATCCCTCCAGCCTTTTCCCTTCAACCTCTTGTATACTTAAAATTTTTCCGGTTGTTAAGTATTGTCAAATGGTCTGTTGATCTGACAATATTTTAGTCAACTTTCTTGGTATATTTTTTATTAAGAAATGCAGTGACTAAAGTGTGCAGTTGAGTTTTGAGGCACACTTGCTCCATATGGTCACTGCCACTATACAAAGAGCTCCAAGGACCCAAGACCATCCCCTCATGCCTCTGTGCAGTCAGCTCCCACTTTCCCCAACTCCCTCTAGATCTTTTCTCAGAGATCAGAGGACAGGAATGCTACAGCATGGACCCTTTAACGTGTGGACTCTTTGCTCAATAGTGTTCTGGAGAGTCTCCTAGGCCTTGTGTGTGTTTGTCCGTCTCTCAAAAGCTGGTTATCTTCCTCCTTGTTTCTGGGATGTTTGACTCTTACTAGTGACACAGTCTTCAGGATGATAGTATCTTCTCTGCGTCTGCAGAACCACAGGATTGCAGATGTGTAATTTGAGCCAGAGCCTCTTCCTTTTTACAGGGGTTCCTGGAACTGAGCTCCGCTTGTCAGGCTTGCTCAGCCAAGGCTCTTACTCACTGAGGGTCTTCTCTGCCCTCTGCCACTTGTCTATTTTAAACTGAATTGTCTTATTGAGTTGTAAGGATTTCCTGTGTGAGAGATACAAGCTTCTGATCAGATGTATATATTATGGTTTTTTCCTATTCCCTGGCTGGCCTTTTAAAAATGATATCTATTTCTTTATGCATGTACCACAGGATGCATGTGGAGGCCAGAGGACGCCTTGCAGGATTCACTTCTCTCCTCCATGACATGAATGTCAGTTTGTCAGGTTTGGCAGCAAGTGATTTTTCTTGAGAAGCCACCTTACTGGCCCACATTCTTCTCTTAGCATCTTTCAGAGAGCAAAATCCTGACAAAGTACAACATATCCATGCACTAAGCTTGCAACTGGAGCAGCAGAAACACAGAGAGATCCTAACTCCAAGCCGTGGGGAAAGACAGAATAATTTCACAGGGTCATTCTCTGACTTCTAAATGCAAGTATTCACATCTGCATTATGATGTCTAATTCTTATATATAAAAAAAATCTTTGCCTATGAAAGTGTCACGACTTTTTTCTCACATTTCTTATGCTCTTTGTTTTCTGAGTTTCTCTGTGACATTGGCTTTCAATGGAAAGCAGGTAGATCGTTGGGGTTTATGTGACTCAGGAACTTCAGCTGTCTGGAGCTAGAAAGCAGGTGGCTCATTTAGTGAAGTGCTGGGGACATGAGCATGAATTCCTGATTCCTGACCCTAGGACACAGGCCAACTCAGTGACTGCAATCCCATGCTGTGGAGTAGAGACAGGAGGATTCTAGAAGCCTGCTGGCCAACCAAGTGAGCTGAATTTGTGAGTCCTCCATATTCAGGGAGTGGCTATCTCAAAAAAACAAGATAGAGAGGGGCTGGATAGATGGTTCTGTGGTGAAGCTACTGCTGCAGAGAGGACCCAGGTTCAGTTCCTAGCACAGTGGGGTTAGTTCCCAAGTATAACTCCACTTCCAGTAATCCAAAACCTTCTTCTGACCTCTGCAGAAACCAGCCCACATGTGATACACTTACATACACGCAGGCAAAACACTCATTTTCATAAAAAAAAATCTTAGAAAAGAGCCAAAGATCTGTAGAGAATGATAGCCAAAGTAAATCTCTGTCCTCTATATGCAGACACAAAACACACACACACACACACACACACACACACACACACACACACTCATTCATGCACACCCAAACACCAGAATACACACACAGACATCACACATATATTTAATAAAATGTGTTTAATATAATCTCTTAGTAAAGAATTTTAATCTTTCAATAAAATTTTTTAGAAAGATTTTAATTGTGTGTGTGTGTGTGTGTGAGTGTGTGTGCGTGTGTCCCCTGGAGCTGGTGTTCAGTCACTTGTGAGCTGTGTGTGTGTGCATGCGTGTGTGTGTGTCCATGTGTGTGTGTTTGTGCATGTGTGTGTGTGTGTGTGTGTGTGTGCACGTGTATGTGTGTGGGTGTCTCCTGGAGCTGGTGTTCTGTCACTTGTAAGCTGTGTGTGTGTGTGTGTGCGCGTGTGTGTGCACATGTGCGTGTGTGTGTGTGTGTGGGGTGGTATCCCCTGGAGTTGGTGTTCCGTCACTTGTGAGCTGGGTACCTGGACCTGGGAGCAGAATGTAGACCTTCTGGAACACTAGAAGAACAGTGGACACACTTAACCATGGAGCCCTCTCTCCATCCTCTAAAATGCTGAAGAGGAAAGAGACTTGTGGCTGCTAAAACAAACAAGGGAGTTTGGGGCTAGCTGTGATCACCCACACCTGCAATTCCACTGCTTAAAAGCTAAGGAAGAGACCAAGGTCCAGGTAAAGTGGGATGTATAGCTAGATCCTGTCTTTAAAAAAAAATCATAAACTGCAGGTGTATTAGTGTATGGCTTTAGTCCCAGCACTCAGGGGCAGAGACAGGTGATTTCCAGCCCAGGTAGACTACGGTGAGACCCTATCTCAACAACAAGAGTGAAGGTCTGCCATATTGTTGTGGATGCAAGCACGGTCCTTGAAGTCTAAGAGGGCCTGGAAAGCCATCAGGAATGGCCTCTGTCCCTTGCTTTGCCTTCTCTGATTGCATGGCTTCAGCCATTGCCAGAGCCCGCTCTGCATTCCTAGGCAGAGAACAGTGCTGTAGGAGACACTGTCTGCCTGGCTCCAGAGTCAATAGAGGTCAGTTACCAAGTACAACTGTGTCTGCAGACTGAGGTTCCTCACGGGAGTCACATGGCTCGTGTCTGTTCATCTCCTGCACAGTGGCCAGTGCTCTGAGCCATCGCCCACTCTGCACTTCTCTTCAACCCTTTCCAGAGCCAATGCTGACTTGTGTTGGTCAGGACTACTTCACACCAGTTCTACGTTTTTTGGTTTTTTTTTTCCATCCTGCAGCTGTATTCATCAGGACTGGTGGAGTGTGAGGCTCATGATCCCCCTAATACAGCTAGAAACTTTGATGTCAAATCAGTAAAGAAAGAGATCCGGAGAGGAAGAAGATTGGTAAGTTGACATGATTTATTAATCATAAGTTATGAGTCTTCTGGACTACATTCAAAGGACAGTCTACCATGGGCCTGGAGAGAGGACTTAGCAGTTAAGATTGCTCACTGTCCCTCTAGAAGACTTGAATTTGGTCCCCAGTCACCAAATGGCAACTCACAATTCCTTGTAACTCCAGCTCCAGGGCATCTGACACCCTCTGCTGGCTTCCATAGGCGCATGCACTTACATACTTGGTAATTCAGACACACATACACAGAAGTAAAAATAAAAAATGAATCATTCTTCATCTAAAAACATAGTCTATGGAATAGCAGGGTTTGGGAACCCGTGGAGATCCGGAAGATGGACTGTGAGACACTCCCTCAGCTGACGCTGTCTGCTTACAACCAACAACTGTCCCACACATCAGGAGAGCAGGCTTGAGATGCTTCTGTCTGAGTGAAAACTCTCTGGTCAGACCGGCTGGAACAAGTCCTTACTGCCATCCCATCAGAGCAAACACCAATTTCGGCAGCTCAACAGCACCATCTAGGCTCTCCTTGTGCTCTCCTGCCCTAAAGCAGGTAGCTGGTCCTCTTGCTGCCACACAGCTGCAGGCAGCATCCAGAGCAAAGGCTTTATCCTTGACATGCCTTCTGAATGTCAAGGGTCGCTGCATGTCTTCTGTACCAGTTCTGGGTGGTTATCACTGTCAGCATCTGCCTTGGAGCTGAGGGTGTAAGGGGCCTAACGAGGAAAGAAGGACAGGTAAGACTGTACCTCTGAGGTCCACTGGATCTCTGGACTTCTTTATAAAAGGCCATTTACAGATTGGCAAGTTTGAGTCTTTCATGGCTGACAACAAGCACAGTAAAGTGTTAATGACTGGAGTCACACAATGCCTAACCATCATTAATATACCTTCATATAAAAATAGATAGGGAAATTAAATCAAGGGATCAAGAAAAATATTGTGTTGTTCAGTTGTGTTTTTAATGTTGTTTAGTTTCTACACAATGGAAACAGGTTCCATTCATTTCATAGTTTCCACAGTAGCAACTCTGTGGAGCAGGCACCACCATCCCAGGGAGAAATGTCTAAGAAGAAGTCATAGAAAGTACCAGCTGAGATCACAATCTTTAGTGTCACAGCACAAGCTGCTCTGACCTGAAGCTCAAAGTCCCCAAAACAACCCCTTGCCTACGGATAAAGCAGCCTGCTAGCTTCACTTTTAAGAAATCTCTGTTTTTCCATTTATGTAGACCGTGATACAACTGTCTATGACAGGCCTTTGATGCCACTGGGTTGCAGTTTTGCTGAAACTTCCTCATGGGTTGCCAAATCTAACTCCTATTTAGTGTGGGTATGGAGGCTGGGATATGCCAGAGATAGCCAGGACAAAACCACAGGGCTGCTGGCTTAAACCCTTAATGAAACAGGTACTTACTCCTTATGATCTATCCTTCTATAGCTATGCTCATTTTGTAATGACAGAGGAGCCATTGTGAGGTGTGGTGAAACATCCTGTGCCAAGAATTACCACTTACTCTGTGCCAAGGAGGACCACGCACTTCTACAAGTTGGAGTTACAAGAACTTACAAGTAATCAAGTAGCTTTGAAACTCCATGGAGGAGGGGTGGGGGTGCAGAAGGAATGGCTAGCCTGTGACATACTTCTCCAGCTTAATTTATGCAAATGAGTTTCACGTGAGAACAGGATTATGGGACACCACCAGGAACTCGGCTTCACATTTCTGCACAGGACAGGGAAAAGGACTACTCAAGGGTTTGTTTGACTTTCTAACTCTTCTCTGTATTCGCTTCTTCCTGGGAAAGCCTCATTGGTCATGGCAGCATGCATGTCCTGCAAGAGACAGGAGCCAGTTCAGGCCTGTTTTCCTCTGCATCAGGAAGACACCTTCCTTCACTCACACATGCACAGCTCATGGGTCTGTTCCCACACCTGTAGGAATGAGCTCTCTGCTTCCAGTGTTGGCCCAGACATGGAGCTGAGGTTGCCGGAGCTGACAGCAAGCAGCCTTACCTGCAGAGTCATCTTGCCAGCCCCCAGCTTGTCACTGTTCTTAAAAGTTCATTCAGTTTTGAACAGTGCTTTTTATATTTCAGTGACTGAGAAACCTATAGAAGAACTTCACATTCATCATTTATGTTTACAAAGAGTTACTCACTTTACTCTGACAGTCGTTTTTACACACATAATCAAATGAAAGGGACTGAAGTCCCTGCTGAATAAAGGTTTTATTTCTGAGACAGTATCTTACCAAGTAGACCAGGCTAGCCTTGAAATTACAGAGATAAATTAAAAATTAAAGAAAAAATATTAACCATACTGGAAATACTTAACTCCATATTAAAAAAAAAAAACTTAATTATTTCAGCAAGGAACGACTTGTCAGGATCAGAACATGCCTTCATCAGAATCTGGATTTGGCGAGTGTCTTCAGAGAGAAGGCAGCATAGCAAGCTAGAGAACTGGAGTGAGGAGCTGTAGGGGACTTCTCTGCCCAGGCTTGCCTTTGTCTTCACCCTTATTGAGACCTAGGGTCCTCCAGTTACCCCAGTTCCCTCCAAGCATCATTCCCAGCAGAGAAGCAGTTCAAAATTTAATTTAAACATTGAGGTTCATAGAATAACTGAGATATCTCACAATGTGCTGAGAGGTACTCAGAGAGAGTGAAGCTGACAGTTTGTCACCAAGCTGGGGGTGGACACAGGTGCAGACAGGCATCTGGGAGGGGCTGAAGCAGGAAGGGGCTTCACCTTGACCTCAAAATTACTGACAGTGGGACTGGGAGGGCACAGGTGAGAGAGTCTATCCTAATCTTTCCTATACTCCTTTGCATGTTATAAAAACTCATAGGCAAACATGGTAGTATAAGCCTAAAATCGATGTACAGGAGAGGTGAGGGTACAAGCCCAAGTCCCTCTGGGAATGAAATTTGAGATCAAATGAAAGGTGGGCAGAGGTCCCAGGTCCAGAGGAGGTGACTGAACTGGGTGCTGCTGGGAAGGCTGCATGGAGGGAACTGGGGTAACTGGAGGACCCTAGGTCTCATAAGGGCGAAGACGAAGGCAAGCCTGGGCAGAGAAGTCCCCTACAGCTCCTCACTCCAGTTCTCTAGCTTGCTACGCTGCCTTCTTTCTGAAGACACTGGCCAAATCCAGGTTCTGGTGAAGGCATGTTCTGATCCTGACAAGTCGTTCTCCACAATCCTGCATGTGTGTCTGTGTGAACTGTGAAGATTGTGGGTGGTCAGATCAAAGCTTGAAATTTTAGACCACAGTTCCTTAGATGCCCCTCATCACAGCATAGGAACTAGGGCTGCTCAAAATATTCCCTCAGCATTCACATTTTCAAGGACCAGAGTCCCCTTTCTACTGCTCAAAGGGCACAAAGGCCATGGCCACCCTCACCCACACTGGATGTGGTTAACAATTTGACATGGACTTGAACACATTTCTTTTTAAAAATGAATAAATACTTCCGTCAGTGCGGTGGCATGCAGCTTGCCTCCCAGCACTGGGGATGCAGAGCAAAGGTGGATCTCCACAAAGCAGAAGATTCAGTGATTCTTTGAAATTCTGTATTTTCAGAGTATTTTGCCCAGAACATCCTCCACAACAGGAAGAGACCACTGAAAGTGGTAAGTTTCTAAAGTGAGTTTAAAGAACGCTAACTCCTTATCAACTGTAAATTTTTATGAGCACCCATTTGTGTGGACACCTTAGGTTACAGATGGTTGTAAGTCATTACGTGGGTGCTGGGAACAGAACCTGGGTCCTCTAGAACAGTGAGTGCTCACAAACACTGAGGCATCTCTAGTCATTGTCATTATGCTTCTAACTCAATTGAAAATTGTGATTGATATATATCACAGAATAGTTTATGGCAGGCCTGAGGTACATGGCTAGACCCTCTGTCAAAAGAGTACTATTCCCCATGAAACTTCACTCCAATTCATACCTATACCACGAAGTACAATTGTTACAAGAAAAATCACTGGTCAAAGAATATAACTGCTGAAACTATGGATCAGCAGGCACTGGCTCCTCATCTTCTGAAAAGTCTCTCTAGATGAGGAAAATAGGACTGCACACATCCCTGCAAGTCTTCAAGGGAGAACATATTAGCCTGATGAGTGAAACCTGTTATTTCTTCACCTTTCAACCATCCTCAGTGACACAAGCTGGCTCTTCTGTTCAACCAAGCACCCTGATTTCAGTTGTTCACAGCTTAGGAGATTACGATTAAAAGCAATTCTCAGTTCTAAGTTGCAAATGCTTAGGTTCAAGTTTGCCAATCTTCTGATTTTATAATAACTTTGGCCAGGCAGTGGTGGCGAAGGCCTTTAATCCCAGCACTTGGGAGGCAGAAGCAGGTGGATTTCTGAGTTCGAGGCCAGCCTGGTCTACACAGTGAGTTCCAGGACAGCCAGGGCGATATGGAGAAACCCTGTCTCGAAAAACCAAAAAACCAAAACAAAAAACAAAAAACGAAAAAAACAAACAAACAAAAAAAACCTTTGGCACATATTTTGTTGTTTCATTTTTTTTGTTGTTTTTTGTTTTTTGTTTTTGTTTTGTGTTTTATTTTTGCTGGGATTAAAGGTGTGCGCCACCACTGCCTAGCAAAGATTTATTTATTTATTATATGTAAGTACACTGTAGCTGTCTTCAGACACCCCAGAAGAGGGCGTCAGATATCATTATGGATGGTTGTGAGTCACCATGTGGTTGCTGGGATTTGAACTCAGGACCTTTGGAAGAGTAGTCAGTGCTCTTAACCACTGAGCCATCTCTCCAGCCCCATATTTTGTATGTTATACAAACTTCAATGCACATATATATGTGTATATATATATATATATGTATGTGTGTGTATGTGTGTGTGTGTGTGTGTATATATATATATATATACACACACATATATTTGAGACAGAGTTTCTCTGTGTAGACCTGGCTGTCCTGGAACTCACTTTGAAAATCAGGCTGGCCTCAAACTCAGAGTTCCACCTGGCTCTACCTACCTACCAAGGACAAGGATTAAAGGTGTGCACCACAACCACTCAGTAATCTTGCTTTACATATCCCAGCCTTGAAATGCTTTCTCTTTTAGCTGACAGCCCAAGCATGAAGAAGAGGAGAGGAAGGAAGAAACGCCTCTCATCAGGCCCTCCCACAGAGGTAATTGACTTGTAGACCTAATTTCTTCACGAAATGTCCTTACTTAGAATTCTAAATGCCAGAGACTCATGGTTTTCAAGTCATTGGAGGAGCTGGCATTGGCACACCATCCTTCATGTGTGTTCTGTCCTCGATGGAGCTGAAAGCTAGTCTTAGTGTGGCATCGTGGGGAGAATCCTGCACTCAGGAGGTGCAGACCATCCTGACTTGGTAGAAGCATACTGAGAGTAAGTAGTAAGAGGCTAGAGGCTCGGGGTGACGTCACTCCCTCAGCTTCTGTCAATCATTCGGGATGACGTCACTCCCTCAGCTTCTGTCAATCATTCCTTGAACCATGCGAGCGAAAACAGGAGTCCTTTCACGACCCTTAGTCCTAAACAGACTGAGAGAACAAGCATTTGTTCCTAACCAAGTGTTTCTCAGCTACTCGGTCCACACCTAACCAAATTTCTAACTTAAAAATTTCTGGATTAGTAGATATAAAATGTAAAAGAATTTCGAGAGATTTGACACAGTTTTTAATATCAGTTTCTATACATTGATTAGTATCAGACAACAATCTCTCCCTCTTATTCTTTATTCAATACTTGTTATCAGGCCACAGACAGCAAACCCCACAGGTCCTAGCTATTTGGGAGTGCCATTTGGATCCAGGAGTTCATCAAGACTAAAATTATAAAAAACAAAAACAAAAAACAAAAAACTTTGCCTAATACATCTTTTTTTTTGTTAGATTTGATTGATAGATTTCATTATGTAGCAGAATATTTTAATTTTGTGTGGTATTCCTGACCAACATGAAAATTCAATATAATTTTGGTTTTCTCTTCCAGTCAAAACCAGTGAAATTCATGAGATCCAAAAGACAAGTGACAGGAGAGGCTCTCTGCCACAGAGGTTGGTTCTCCGTGGTGACTGTGTGACAGCGATGGATCAAATACTTAGAGAAACGTTGACCACGTAACTTAAAGCTGGTGTCAAGCTTTCATCTTTACTCTTCTGGGCGTTTATTTAATAAGAACATAAATCTTTTTTTGTTTGTTTTGTTTTGTTTTTGTTTTGTTTTTCAAGACAGGGTTTCTCTGTGTAGCCCTGACTGTCCTGGAACTCACTCTGTAGACCAGGCAGGCCGGGAACTCAGAAATCCGCCTGCCTCTGCCTCCCAAGTGCTGGGGTTAAAGGTGTGCGCCACCACCGCCCGGCAAGAACATAAATCTTTATTGTAACTATGCACTGTGTTAGAACCCATACCATATCAAAGTCGTTTGAGCTGGAATGGACCATTTCTTCTCATTCTAAGAAGACATGCTTCAAAGGCAGATATTTTGCTTGAGGCTATAATCTAGTGGTATGCTGCCCCTCACAGTGATAGGTGGCAGTGTCCTTAAATATGCCAAATCCAGGACAAGTATGGGGAGCTGTCATCTCAAGCATTTAAAGTAAATTTTACCAAAACACATCAATTCATATAGTTAATACATGTCACGCAGAGACATGTTTTCCTTTTTGAACCGTTACTATTTGACCTATAGAAAAAAATTGAGACAAGTATGCTCACCCATCAACTGGTAAAGTATAAAGTGGCCACATGATGCGAATAGCTGTCCATTTCCTTCTAAAGGTGTGTTCTTTGTTCTTAGATGCAGCTGTCAAAGCTCCTTTTCTTAAGAAATGCCAGGAAGCAGGACTTCTTACTGACTTATCTGAACAGATACTAGAAAAAATGGATTCAGTTCTTGGAAGCCTCATGGATGAGACTGCCTCAGAGTCAGGTACTGAATGGGCTAACTGTAAACACGTCCTAGAAGCCACACCTTCCCATGCTTCCCCACCCTTCTTTAACCCATTCTTTAAGAACACACATCATGGGCTGGGGAGATGGCTCAGTGGTCAAGAGCACTTGCTCTTCTGGCAGAGAATTCAAGGTTGGTTCCTAGCATCTACATGGTGGCTCACTCCGTAACTCCAGTTTGAGGGGAAGCCACCACCCCCTGGTCCTGTCCAGTTACCAGGCATGCACATGGTACCATATGTACATGTGGGCACAACACTCATACAAAAAAGAATAAATAAATCTAAAAATTTAATGTTAAAAAATCAACAAGATAAGGAAAAGTTATTGATTTTTAGTTAAAGGCAAAAATGCATGGAGATCAGAAGGTCTGTTTCCCAGAGGTGCACACAATTGGATGGAGACATCATTCAAACTGTGCTGTGCTAGTTTGGCTGGTTTTGTTGCTGCTGCATTTGCTGTTTAAAATATACTTTTATTTGCTTAATTTATGTATATATATGTATACATATGTGCATGTGTGGAGAATAGAGACATAGTAGTGCAAGTGCCCCCCCAAAAACAAAACTATATGATCCTCTGAAGTCAGAGGTATAGGCAGTTGTAGGTCACCCAACATGGGTGCAGGGGACCAACCCCTAGGCTATAATTTTGATGTGCCTTAAATTCTATTTCTTCATAAGTCCAGGGTCTTAAAACTAGTACAGGGGCTGGATGGACACCCCAGTGATGAAGAACACATATATTCTTGCAGAGGACCTGAGTTTGTTTCCCCACACCTATGTATGGTAGCCCACAATGCCTGGACCTGAAGCTCCTGGGGATCTGACACTCTTAAGGACTCTGAGGATACCTAACCCATGTATGAGCACACACACACACACACACACACACACACACACACACATACACACACACATGCACACACATGCGCACACATGCACACACACACGCACGCACACACACACACACACACGCACGCACGCACACACATGCACACACACGCACACATACATACACACACACGCACACACACACACATACACACACGCACGCACACACACATGCGCACACATGCACACACACACACACACACACTAAAATAAATCATTTTTTAAAACATCACATATTTCGTTGTGCCCCTGCCCCAGCACACAGGTGCAGGACAGAGCATAAGACAGAGGAGGTGTTTGGTATTTAATAAGAACATAAATCTTTATTATACCTATGCACTATGTTAGAACCCATACGATATCAAAGTCATTTGAGCTGGAATGGACCATTTCTTCTCATTCTAAGTATTCTGCTTCCACCA
>JADRCC010566201.1:0-13204 GCA_019843855.1 Hylomyscus alleni
AAAACACAAAACAGGTTTGGACGAGCCTATAATTGCCCTTCATATTTGAATAAATTGAGTTGCACCAATTGACTAAATTAAATTGAATCTCTCAAGGAGATGGCACCCACACTTGGCTATCTTCTACAGCTCCTATTCTTTGGAAAACTCACACTCAATGTACTTAAGCGTGTCTTGACTTCCATACAGGTTTTCTCTCCTTCATATTTAACATCTTCCTTTTTTGTTTTGTTTTGTTTTGTTTTGTTTGTTTGTTTTTCAAGACACGATTTCTCTGTATAGTTCTGGCTCTCCTGGAATTCACTCTGTAGACCAGGCTGGCCTGGAACTCAGAAATCTGCCTGTCTCTGCCTCCCAAGTGCTGGGATTAAAGGCGTGCACAAATACTGCCTGGCTAACATCTTTCTTTTTATGTATTGAATCTATTTGTAGAGTGCTGTGGTGCTAGGTTTTAGTCTATGCTGGACCATTGCAGGCTTTGCTATGTGGGTAAATATACTAGTTACTTGTCTTGTTGCTGAAAAAAACAACCGAACAAATAAACAAACAAACAAACTTAAGAAAGGAAGTGCTTATTTGGGCTTAAAATTACATAGGGTAAAGCCCATCTTGGCAAGGTGTCATGGCAACAGATTAGATTATCTGGTCTAATCATGTGCACAGTGAAGATGCCGAAAGCAGTGAATGCCACATTCAGTGTGAGACACCAGTTCCTGTACTGGACCTGCCCACATGTAGGTTGAATCTTCTCACCTCTATTAACTCAATTTTAATAATACCTTAAAATGTGCCCAGAGACTTATTTTCAATCTGAATCAAAACCCTATAAAGTGGACAATCAAAATTAACCAGGACACTAATCATTTTATTAACAATAGAGGAAGTTTTCTTAAAGATGCAGTGCCTCCAGCACCAGAAACTGAAGAAGGGTGCCAAAACTAAGATTGGTTGCCATGCATGAGTTGTCAAGATGGGATTGTACATCAGTTAGTATATGTTAACAACCTCCTTCGATTTCTGTCCAGGTTTCATGATAGACAAAATAGAATTTTAAAATATATGTAAATTTTAATCTTCTATGGTAAGCTACTGAGAGTCATTTTAGCTTTGACCTCTGGTGACTGTTGCCGTCACTCAACATAATCTTTGCTAATTCTTGACAAGCAAAGATTGTTTTAGAAAATCCCCAGTAAAACGCGTAATTGACAAAGCAATACTGCAAATATATTGTGTTTTATATTCAAATCTTACTATTCTTTAATCACTTAGAGATTAAAACAAATTAGAATATATAAGCATGATTTTACGGGCATTGTAATCATTACTAATATCGATGATTTGCATTTCACATGTTTTTAGTTCAGCAAGCAATAACATATAGGAACTCATGAGATTTGAAAATATTATATTCAATAGATGAGAGCTAAGGTATTCAGTGGCGTATATGTACACACAGTCATTATGTGGATCTCAAGCACATGTATGCATGGAGCTAACTGTCCTGTCTAACCCCGAAGAGTAAATATTTTACCTTATTTTTCGATTTGAAGAAGCCAGCAAGAGAAAGCAATGTAATTTTCCTAAGGCCAGCAAACCAAAAAGGAATAAGAGAAATAATCAATCTTTTATGTGTTATTGTACCTGTTCCCTTTGCACCAATTCTATCTAAAAAAAAAAAAAAAAAAAAGGAACCATAACCTCTGTCCCTCTGTATTTAAAAACAATTAAATAATTGGATACTTGAAGAGGCCAATAAATCAAATGTATGTATGATATAATATAAACATTCCTTCTAGTGGATTTGGCGACATCTTTCCAGATCCTGAGTATGATTCGTGAATAATTTGGGCACTTACAAGTATATTGAAAAATAGTATGGAATAATATTTAGGACTGTAGTTACTGGATTCAGATGCTTGCAATCCAGTAGACCCTACCACTCATAAGCTGTGTTTCACTGGATGACTTACCTAAAATCTTATGTCTGCATTGCCAAGATTATAAACCAGTTATTTGTCCTGTCATTGTGTTGCTTGGATATGTTGCATGTTGAACTACCTGGTTATGATTATTAGAGATATAAATGTACATAAATTGAATTTGTCATTTGTCATATATATATGAATTTAAAGGAGGACAGAATTATTTTGCCATACAATTTCAGAAATGTTAGTCCATCACAGAGAGGAGATCATGATGGAGCAAAGCAGTTTACACAGTGGCAGCCATGAAGCAGAGAGAAAGCATACAGAAGGGAACCTGGCCTTGCAATAGCTCTTAAGGACAAGCTCCCTAGTGATATAATTTCTTCACTAACATCACACCTCCCACAGTTCACCACATCCAAGTAACGGCATCATATCATGAATCAACCAAGAGACTAATCCACTGGACATATCTAAGACACATAATTCTCTCTGGAGAATTGATCACAGACAAATCCAGAATAGTTCTTAGATAATCTACAGGATTCTCAATCCAAACAAGTTGAAGATCAAATTGAGCCATCAAACCACAGCTGAACAAGCATGGCCAGAAGACGTTGGCAATAGAAACATCTGGCCTCAATATTTTTATCATCTTAACTGAGAATGTGCACTTCCGGCAGGAGCAGACCTTCTTCCGGACTTGTCTTTGCTAATGCATCAGTCTTTGGATTTTTCCAAAGGTATAAAACAGTTTTTTTTTTTTTTTTTTTTTTTTTTTTTTTTTTTTACCAGAATCATTGTCAGCAGCTATTTGAGACAGACAGGGAGTGCCAATTGCCCTTGGAAGGCATAAGGTATTATCTGACATATAATCCTAACCAGGGCAGTTGAGAGTACCCCAGGGCCCCAGTACTGTCAGTTCCATTGGCAGGTGAGCTGATTATTTGAGGGACTTTCACTCACCTGATCTCCTATTAGCTCTGCTTCACAAACCAGAGCATGTGTTATATTTAGTGTGATTGTGACCCTGCTGCAGAACGTAGGTACATTAAGGATACCTAATTATGGCTGATGGTCTTACTCAGTTGCTAAGGGAGTGAGACTTGATAGGGATTTGTGACATTAAATTATTTAATAACAAGAGACCGTGGTTTTTTTTCTTTGATACCAGTAACTAGTGACTTAAATAATCCAGGAATGAAAGTTAAAACATATCATTTTAGAAGCCGTTTATGAAAGAACTAAGATCTTTTAATCTCTATATATGGCAAATTCTCAGCTCATTTTGACCCAATATATTTCCAGAAGCATGTCAATTAAAAACTATGTCCTTTGGAACAGAGGATAGGAATACAGATTCCAAGATAATAAATACTGGGAGAGGGCGGTCAGAATCCTGACTTCCAGCTGGCATGACTGAGGTGGTTATAATTGACAAAAATAAAAACTAGAATTAGGCAGCCATGCTATAAAAGCAAGCTGCTCCCCTTCTATAGGGAGGCTGGTGTGTCTCAGAATCCACCTTTTTAACTATTACATTCTAGGCACACTCTGTACCTCCCATTTCATGCCTGTGTTCTGTTCATGAATGACAGCTACTTTTATGAGTTTGAATATGCACCACAGTTTTTTTTTTTTCCTAGTTCAGGAGTCTGAGAGCTATTTTATGTCCTTTTGCCTAATTCTAATAAGGACACAAAGGGGAAGAGCTTAGAAATAAAAATGCCTAAAAATTACATGTTTCAAGGTGAGTACACCCTGTGGTTCTACTACAATCTGAGTACAGAAGACAGGATTCATCACAAGTAATCATAAAGTCTCTCCTTTCAACAATACAGGCCATGGTGAATTTTTAGAATGCTGCTCATGTATTTGACATAAAAGTCTATGTCTAGAACTTTCTATTTTTTTGCTCTCCTTGTGGATTAAGCAGTTACCCATTGTCAGTACCCACATCCCTGGCCAGTGAGAGACAGCCACTGTGGAACTACTCTGTCTGCTGAGACACTAGTCTCAAGGACCAAGTAACTAGTGGCTTCTTAGATCTTCAGAACAATCTGCTGTTGTTACTATTCTAAAGCTGGCTTAATAAATCTCTCTCTCTCTCTCTCTCTCTCTCTCTCTCTCTCTCTCTCTCTCTGTCTAGAGAGTTACATAGACCTATTTGTCCCATTGATTTTGTTCCTCTGGGAAACCCTGACTAATATACATTCTACTCTATTAGCAGAGATATACAGTATAGTTACTCTTTTTAGTGTTTTTATTTCCCTATACACATTATGCATTTGCATTTATTTGTAGACAAGAATAAAATAGATGTTTTATCTTTGCCTGTATTATTTTTAATCTAGCATCTACTACCCGAAAAAGAGTCTTGGAGCAGTTTACTCTAAGCCTGCGAGGTTTCTCAGGAAGGACTTTTTCCAGTGCTCTGCTGACTAAGGCACAGATCCTAAGAGATCTGAGTTTCTACTGGAATTGTGCTGACCTTTGGAAGGATCTGAGTTTTCAACGACTTTGTGCTGGTCTTCTCTGAATACATCACAGTTTTACACATTGGCTCATTTTCCTCCCCCAGCCCCCAGAAATTTGCTCATAGCCAAATGAGATAGGGAAAGTCCTCATTTGAAGAAATAAAGTTCATCTTATGGCTGGATACATTGTCTCAGTGTGTCAATACGAAAACTCTGGGGATCTGTTTGTTTAATTCCTCATTTTCCCCATCTTTTCTTTTGGCAATAGAATCTTCCTAAGTGGCTCTGACAGTCCTTGAGTTCATGGCTTCCTGACTTAGTTTCCTGACTTTTATGATAATAGATATGAGCCACGCATCACAGCTTTCCATCTAAAACATTGTCAGCCATATTTATAGCTTTCTGTATAGCACTCTTCTTTATTCAAAAAAGTTACATCTTGTTCTTCCTTTCTGCTTTCCCCTTTCATCCTGCCTTTCTTTCTCTGTTTAATTTATTTTGGTCTTATTCCCTTTGTCTTTTCATCTGACCTCTTAGAATCGAAGTGAATTGTGCCTGTGGTTTGAGGATAGCTCATAGGCACAAGCAATAATTATTTGTTTCCTATCTCAATGAGGCAGAGACCCCATTTGTCAAGAGCTCACACATAACAATATATATGATACTATAAGCATCTATATATTTACCACATTGATTCTGAGGATGTAGGAACTCAGGGAAGCAAATATTTTCCCTTTAAAGTTAGATAATATACTTTCTATTTGTATCTCAACCACCTGTGCTTCGTTTCCCGACACATTCTTCTTCTGTTGGGAGTGAAAAGTGGTACTTGCGAATGAAACCATGTTTATAAAGTTGAAAGGCACCATAGTTGCTGACTCTTTTTGGAACTCCTGTTGGTTTAAGAAAAGGATAAATCACCCAAGATTCTGAGAACATGTTTTTAGGAAGCAGATTTCTTTGCTCAAGTACCAGGCAAAGTGAACCTCAGGCTCTCTGACAGAACCAGATTATGGTTCCATTTCCAGAAAAGCAAGGTAAAGCAGTCAAAATACATCTCTTAACACATTTTTTCCTCTTATGTTTGCACACTTTCCCCTCTAGTGCTTCCAGCCAAAGCCTGCCCTCAAGGACTCCCAAGAGTTCCTGGCTTCCAGTTCTATTTTGGGACTCGAGAATCGTCTTGAAGTCTCAGCTGCAAACTGGGTCCTAGCTTTGGAAAATCTGAGGCAGGACAGGCACACTAATACCTAGATTAGTGGTAAGACCAGGTAAAGGATGAGATGAGAGAACAATTCTATTATTCTCCAGCCCAGGCTAGGATCCATACATGGATATTATCTGATAGCTTTATGGAAGACAACTACTGATTGTCATATCATAGTCTTTACACTTTTTGTATATAGCTCTTTTGTTTACAGAATTGCGTATGTAATTGAAAATACTCACATAAGCCATAATGTTTAATAAAAAGGCACTAGATGGATAGTTCTATCCTTTAATTTTTGCAAAATTAAGTTTTCAGTTCTTTAAGGATAGTCATTCATTGTCTTTTATCTTTGATTAGCCAAATGTTCATTAAATAAAATTTTAAGGCCAGTGGGATGGGTCAGTGAGTAAAAGCCATTTAACTACCAAGCATAGAGACATGAATTGTATCCCTGGGACTCACATGGTAACAGGGGAGAAATGATCCCCTAAAGTCATCTTCTGACCTCCACATTTGTATCATGGCACATGAAGGAGTACATGTACACACACACACACATACACACACACACACACACACACACACAAATGAACAAATCTAAAGTTTATTTTACTACTGATGTATAAGTTAGTTATAGATGGTAAAAATAATTGATATAAAATATTTTTATTAAAAGATAATATTTGAATTAAAATAAATAAGATTTGGAATGGGAAATGGTGAGGATATTATTCCAGCAAAACACATTTGGCTTTTCTCTATTTAAGAGAGGCAAGGTGCAAAGAATTTTCATATTTTACATTTTATCCTTTTCTGAAATTCCTACCTCTCTATTTTCAACATGGCAGTTTGCATATTCATAACAGTAGATCTGTAGCTATTTTGTTCTAATTCCAGAAACTGTAATTGTAGAGCAGGTGAGTTATGTACTTCTGCAGTCGCTAGTAGAATCTGCTACTTTGCTAAGTAGTCACAATGAGAATTCACTAACAAAAGCACCCAACCCTAAATCTTGACCCTCCCCATCATATCTATAGAGCTCAGTCACCACACCTGAAAGGGTTAATGGCACTACCATCTGGGGGACAATTCATTCTCCTGCTAAACACAATGACAAATAACCATTATTCTTTCCAACGGCACTGATAATCGGGACAGCTTAAACATTTTCGCCAGTATAAGTGAAACCATTAATCCTCTTGGATTTCATGATAAGTGGGGACTGTGAAATAATGACTGTGTCATTGTAGGCAAGAAAAAATGTTAACAATTAAAACAAGTTAGCCATTATCTTACTGGGTACTGAGTCCCTTTCACATTTCATTAGCAACATTGTAAATGATATGTACCTTATTAAAAAGCTCTTATTATCCAAGGAACCCAATTAGTCAAAAATTCTCAGCCACTTGTATAATATCCTAATGATATAAATGCTACAATGTGTATTGCATGCAGCATAGTGCTTCTGTTTATATACATACAATGGCCATAGTGTCCCATTGTCTCTCAAGAAATATCAGAGATGATAGCTATAATTTAGATTTTCAGATATAATGATGTTTCATTTAAGTAACCCACCTGGCTAGTACTGAACAGAATCTAAAATACTCTTCCTAACGAACATCATTTTAAAGCCAAACATTAAACTATTGCCAAAAATAATGGTAAAAGCTCAAGAAAATAGCAATCATTATCCTACGATTTTTTTTTTGTCATATCCTGTTCAAATTCTGAGATTGTATAAATGAAACTGATGGGCTGACCTGTGAGAATTTCTAGATGCTTGAAAGGGAATGGTCCAAGGTCAAGTTCAAATCCAATAGCTTTCTTCTGTGGACTTACACAATGATGATAATAACACAGCATTTCTGCAGAAAGGGTATGGTGGTTGATACCATCTCCACACTGCAGATTTATTAGAATGAAATGATCATTATCAGTTAAGATAACCTCAAAACAATTAGAAATGCAATTCTTCTCTCTGAAAGTCAAGTCAGAGATGGAAGCAGGTGATATATAGATTCACGATGGTATGTTACAATACATATATAATACTAATTGACATGATAGCTGTCAGACCCTTGCAATTCTCATAATGTTCCCATTCAGAAGAATGTCAGCAAGTTTAGAATCATCAGTGTCTTGGATTATGCCAGCAATATCGAGAGAATCTATGCATGCTCGTGCGTAGATATGGATATATATGTACTACAGTAATAGGCTATTCTATGTAACATAATGCCATACTAGAATGGCATAAGTGGTTGTGTTTTCTGGGATTAAATTTTACAACTTAAAGTGATCATATTTTCAGATTTTTAAATCTTACCTTATTTCCTTCTTCAGTTTAGATTTATCATTTGTTTGTCACAAGGAAAACAAATCATCATTGACACTAAAAAAGAGGAATTCCCAAAGATAGCACTGACCTTTGAGAACGATCCAGTAACATTTCCACTCTGTATCTTGATCTATAAAAGTAGGTAAAATTTTGTTCAGTACATTCCTGAAATCATATATCTGTTTATAGTTTAATATTGAGCATATAGAATCACTGAATAAAGAAGAGGCCTTTCCTCCATTCTCAAGGAAGAGTCTCTTTGTGGTTTCTAGATTCTACTGGTATTTGAAGTTAAATCTCTGAGGCTAAAGATTCTGCTTTATGATCTATCCATAAGAGAGAGTGTTCATCTCAAATGACATGAAAAGTAAATAGTAATTAATGGGGAAGGAAGTAGAAATTGATGGTGGGGTTGGAATCCAGAGTAGAGTATTTAATAAGGATAACTAACACAGAGGATGTTTGAAAACAACATATGGAAACCTATCATAAGCTTCATATTATACATACATATATGTGTACCTATGGATATATAGTATATAGTCATATAAAATATTTTCATTCGATTCCCTTACAGGCGAAAAATATTCCTCCAGGAAGCCATAATTGACAAACAGAATCCCTATGCCAAGTGTTGGATAATTGCATTCAAGCTCATAGGAGTTGAGTACAAGTTATTGTCTTTGCTCTTTTTACCCACTGTAATGTGACTATAAGACTCCATTGCCAAACATATCATATAGTTTAGTCATAGGACACGAAGTCACGTTAGTACTAGTCAGAAACTTTTTTCCCCGCATAGTTAGCTTTGCTTTCACAATGCCAAAAGACTCTATGCAGGCTGCTAGGCAAAAAACAAGTCATCAGCAGTGAACTACAATAGTGTCCAGCATGGCAACGTATGTTCAGGGGTACAACATACGTTGCTGGCAGTTGATTTAATCTGGAGGGGTGATAGTTTTCTTTAAGCTGGTGGCCTATACTAGGTTGACCATGCTCCAATGGATGACCCTACACCTGTGAATACAGGTATAGCACAAATTGGACTATGCAAGTTATTTTTTTAAAAAGAGGCAATGAAATTAGGAGGAGATGCAGAGAGAGGAAGTAGAACTGGAAGGATTTAGGGGGCTGAATTTGAATGGTGACTATTTTTAAAAATTGTACGTGTGTGTGAAACCTCAAAGAATTAATAAAATGTCATATCATTTCAAAAAGAAACAGCAGAAAGGCTGGAGATGGTTGAATGGAAAATGAAAGTAAATAGAAGAGGATGCAAAGAGGAAAGGGAGGGTGGGACAGTAAGAAACAAATGGACATGAAGATCAGACTGTGTGACTGCTATGAGTTGGTTGTTTTCTGCTTTGGACCTTTTAACTGCATGGTAGTATATAACTTGATATACATAAATATCTCCCAGATTCCATCTGGAGAATGTTGAAGGTTTGGTCCCCAAGTCATTACCAGTGGAGAAGTAGTGCTTTCAGAGGTGGATCCTGGTGAGCTAACATCCAGTCAGAGAAGTATGCCCTTGAAGATGAGGTTGGGAATTCATCCCTTCTTGTCTCACTATTTCTAGTCAGCCGTTAATACAAACCGATTTCTTTTTCATAATTCCATCATGACAGGCCCCACCTCAGGACCAGAAGCAACTAGCAAACTGACCATGGACTAAAGTCCTTAAAACTATAATCCAAAATAAGTCTTTCCTTCTGTGAAGTGAAGATCTTAGTCATTTTAAGACAGTGATTCAAAATGATCATGACCCACATTTGAAATGAAAGCAAACATCAATGTTGTGTAGTTTATACTGGAAATGTATCTCTTAATTAGTGGATAGCTTGACTTCACTCAATTGTTTCCAATTGGCGGTGTGCTAAGTCAATGCAAGTGATAGGGCTCAAATCTAATGGCAGATTATCTAATAGATCTATGGAAAGCCCCAGGACTTTAGAATGGTCCTGATCCCTAGCCCTGTGATAACCCTAGGTCAATTTGCTTCTGAGTAAGGGGCCCTGCAGTTCCTGTCCACGGTAACCATGAGGGAAATACACATTAGTTAAAGGCCATGGTTTACTGATTGTTCCATTTAGCTGTACCAGGATTAGCTCATATAATTCTGCACTAATACCACAACCATATGCAAGGATTAAACTTACTTTGGAAAAAAAGACATCACTTTGAAAGTACACAAAGACTCCAAAAAATGTACAAATCTAAAATATCATTTACCAAAATGGATGAGAAAAAATAATCATAACAAGAACTCAAGTAAAGCAGACTATGGAGTTCATAAGTACTCTTTGGAGCTTCCTCGGTTTGAGTGCACACATGGAACAAGGCTTCTAAGCTGCTTCCTTAGAGACATAGCTAAAAAGTAGAATGTCCCAAGGCAGTTATTGTGTCACTTGATAGGCTCTGAAATGCTGTCATTTTATATTAAAAGCAAATGCCATAGAGAAACATCTCTACACTCTTTTAGTCCACTTTTCCCCTCTTCTTTGTGAGCATGAGGGGTCTAGAACTATTTGAAAGATTGTTTTAGTGGAAGTAAGTATGTGGATAGTTCCAAAGACAAGCTAGCTATGATGATAACTGATATACTTTGCTGTAACAATGAAATGAGAAGTGGGTTCTGTCTGGACTGAACTCTATAACTCCCTGTATGTTAAAAAGCCTTAATTTCCATTCTTAGTACAATTGAACATTTAAAGGTGTGACAAAGTTTTAAATCATTTCTTTAGGTTGAGCTTCCACCCAATATAGTTGATATCTTTATAGGAGAAAGACAGAAGGAGTCACACACAGAATAAAGGTCCTGGGAGGATGTTGCAGGTGGGTGGACAACTTTTGGTTAATGAAACTGATGTGCTACAACCTATATCTTGTAATTTAGTCTGCAAAACTAAGAAAACCAGTATATCACTCAGACTCTCTTGTCCCATTACGAAAAACTGAACAACCACGAAGCCCGAGAGATCCAAACCACACATCATTAATTCACTAAATTTATTTGTGATAATGATTTTTCAAATTTGAAATATACCATCATGCATTACAGTAGGATCTCCTCAAGTTCGTTAAATTCTAAATTGAAATCAAATGACCAGTCCAGGGTACTTGCTTCCCCTGTAATACAATTTGGAAGTTTGGGTATCCTGACTCAACAATGGGTAGGTGTGTTTAGGGCATCCCTTTGAGATTCTCTGCCATGATGTTTTCCACTGTCTTGAGAAGAATGTGCTCAGGACATATCTGCAATGAAAGTGAAATAAAGAAAAAACATCATAGTATGGCTGAGATGCCAAGTACTTTGGGGAGAAAGGACACTTGGAACTGTTAATCTTTGCCAGGGCTAAGAACCACTTAGCAAAACTACTCTAGTTGTGGTCAGAGAGGTTTAATTGAGAATTGGAGAACTACCCTAAATTTGAATGGCATTGTTTCATGGGTTAAGGATCCAAACTGAGATAAAAGGATTGGGGGAAGGATATAACCCACTGAACACTAACATTCACCTTTTCTGTTTTCTAACTGCAGAGAATGTGAACAGCTGCCTCGAACTGCCATCACATCTTACTGCTGCGAATGTAAAGAGATGGGCAATAAGAAAATTTACACATAAAGACCACAGAGCAGCCCTTCTTGGCATCCATACTTGGCAGTAATTCCATGAGTGTGCTGGGTCAACAAGACTCTCTCACACCCCAACCTGTGCATGGAAAACTGAGCAGCTATGAAGCCCAATAAACATCAAGTCACATAAAACTCACTAGATTTCTTTGTAATAATGATTTCCAAATTTGAACTATGCTATCATGCATTAGAGTTTCTAAAATGGAAATAGCGTAATGTCTGTTAAATTGTTTAACTTTTATATTATTATTGTTAGTGAAGATAGATTCTCGTCCCATATAATATATCCAAACAACAGTTCTCCCTCCTTCTACTCTGTTAAACACAATCTCCTACCCCAGATTCACTCCTTCTCTCCATTTTAGAAAAGAGAAGGTCTCTAAGGGATAATAGCCAATCTGGACAAAGCAAGATACACTAAGACAAGACAATAACACAAATCAATAACCTTCATATAGAGGCCAGTCAAGGCAACCAAATAGGTGGAAAAGCTTCCCAAGAACAGGAACATGAGTCAGAGATATATCCAGACATGCTGTTAAGAGTCCAATAAATCTGACAATCTATTAGCCATAACATATTCAAAGAGTATGCAGAGACCCAGGTCCCATGCCCGCGCTTGCAACTTCAGTCTCTGTGAGCACATATGAGCTCTGCTTAGTTGATTTGGTGGGCCATGATTTCCTGGTGTTCTTCATCACTTATGACTATCATAAACGTCCCCCACTCTTTCATGGGGTTCATGTCCATGATCAAGTCAGCCAATGTTAAGGTAGAGTTGGGAAGAGCACTTTCTAAGCCTCACAACTTCATGAGGCACTATGGCTTCTTAGTAGCTTGTGGAGAAGGGCAAGACATTTAGTTTTTTTAATTAAGGATGCTCCTAATGATAACTTTCTTGTGATCTAGTGATATAACCCAACTCCCATGCCCATATGGGTGGCAGTCTTTGCATTTAGTAGCTTACCAAAAGAGGGAAAAACACATGAATTTGGATATGTGGACATGTTGGAGGAATATGGATGAATTGAAAGAAGAAAATATGGAATGGATAAAATTATTTGTATCCATCCCATACATGTATGAAATTCTCAAGAGTAAGGAAAAATTATAATTTAATGAAAAGGATAAACAGGTTTTATTGTAGTAAAGAATAAAATAATTATATTTTTCAAACCCCAAGTTAGAACATGCAATTTTCTTATATGCCCAAGTATTTCTGTGAGCTTTCTTTCAGTACCTCATATAATTAATCAGTTAGTTACATGGATAATGATAACCCATTGAAATGAATAAACTATGTGAAATCAGACTTGTCTCTAGTGGCCATTCATGTAATGTATGACTACATCAGCCTTCATCATGGCTCTGACCTTGCCACCACATTCTCTTGTTATCTGGAAGAACATGGTGAGGAGCTTCTGAAAAAAAAATGGAGTGTTCTGAGGCCTCTGAAGGAAATAGGCTTGGAAGGTTAACAGCAATCAAGTATTTCCCTGATATCCACATTCACCACAAAACCATTTTTTTTCCTTAGATGTATCTTGTAATTTAAGGGGTCTGAGATCATGTGGTAGTATAGGCATAAATCCTACTAATGGCTTCAACCCTAGAG
>JADRCC010566206.1:0-13480 GCA_019843855.1 Hylomyscus alleni
TCTTTCTTTATAAAGCTGTCTTGTCTCAGTATTTCATCAGAAGTAATGCACAATGGCCCAACGTTATTCAGTTCTCAGCATGAGCCAGCCATTGCTGGTTGTACATGTGCATTAACTCATTCTCTGCAAATAGTAATGGTCCCCATTTTACACCTGAGAAAGTAGAGACACAAAAAGCTGTGATTTGTACAGTGTTATGTTGGCACTACAAATGACACTCAGACTGAAGCATCAAGGACCAGAATAAATTGGTAGAGGGTTTCAACAGCTTCTGTTTTGTTTGGTTATTTGTTTGTTTTGTTTTTCTCAATTCATAGTATGTGTTGTGATTCATCTCTTTTTGGTCACCTCTACTCTTTTAAGAACATGAATTTATATCAAATGTTGAAAGAAAATTATTTTTCAGCTTTTTCTCTGGTTGAGTCATTTTAGTGGGATAAAACCAATGTGATGTTACCATCGATTCTTTTCAAAAAGAATCCCTTTTAGGATTTACATAAACTTCTACTACAAATTAGAAGAAGTATTAGCCTGCTGTGGTAGCATGTACCCATAACCCCAGCACTGGCAGGCAGATTCAGTAGGATCACTGTATGTTTAAGGCTAGCCTGGTCTACATAGTGAGTTCTAGATGAGCCAAGGCTACACAGTGAAACGTTGTCTTAAAAAAACAGAACAGAACCAAACAAAAAGACCCCATAACAGTTTACATTCAGATTGAAAACACATTTATCCAGTGTTTTACTGACTCTATAGCATTCAATTATTGAGCTATGGCTTAACTCCCTCCACACACATACATTTAGAGTATGTAAACACACACTTGTATTTATACAAGAAATCCATGTTCCTAAAAGAAAAAAAGAAAGAAAGTAAGCTAGGCAGAATGAAGTAATTTCATTCCTTCAGTTAATATTTGTTCAGTGTCATTTTATGTTAGGCAATCATTGTACATTGTGCCTTCAAATACTATATATAAAATTATGAAGAAATGAAAGGAAAAACTTTAAGATACCAAACAAAAACTCTGGGATCAGTCCTCAGTACCCAATAAATGGGAGGGAGGGAGAGAGAGAAAGGAAGGAAGGAAGGAAGGAAGGAAGGAAGGAAGGAAGGAAGGAAGGAAGGAAGGACGGACATAGGGAGAGAAGGAAGGAAGGAGGGAGGGAGAGAGGGGACGAAGGAAGGAAGAAAAATAAGCAGAATAAAATAAACAAACCACATACAGAGAGACAATGGAGAAGACAGTACAAGAGTCAATGAGAGACAGACAGACAGACAGACAGAGCAGACAAAGATGGAGGTATATAAACCAAGTGAGACTTTAGAAGCCAACATACAAATGTGTCACTGTTTATTATTCCTTTATGGTGACATTAAAATGAATTTTATTTTCTTTTGTTTACTTTTCCCCACATTGTTTGCTACAATGAATGCAGCAAACATTCATTGCTACAATGTTTGCTTTACTGTTAAGATAAATATTTAAAAATAAAACATGTCTACAAATTTTGCCGAGAGCACATACATTACTGTAATAGCCTTTGGAGCTACAGTGTAATCCATAATGGTGGTAAGGCCGGGTAGGAATATGACATTTTTATTGCTTTAGAGACTCAAGGATAATGCTCTAATGATTCCCCTGTGCCCTGGTCTGTTTTCTGTTGCTGTGATAAAGACCATGGCCAAAAGCATTTTGGGGAGCAAAGGGCCTGTTTCATCTTAGAGCTTACATACAGTCCATCATGAAAGGAAGTCACAGCGGGGACTCAAGACAGGAACCTGCAGGCAGGAACTGAAGCAGAGGCATGGAGGAACACTGTGTATTGTCTTGCTTCCCCATGGCTTGTTCAGTTTGCTCTCTTATACAGTCTAGGACCAGATGCCCACGGGTGGCACTGACACCAGTGAGGTAGACCTTCCTACATCTATCATTAATTAGAAAATTCCCCCCACAGGCTTGCTTATAGATAATCTGATGCAGGGATTTTTCTCAACTGGGGTTACTCTTACCAGATTACTAGCTTTGGTTAAGTTGAAAAACAAACAATCAAACACAAAAACAAAAATCAAAAGCTACCTGACACACTGTCAGGAATAATAGTCTAAGGGTCTCTCCCACAATCATCTGTGTGGTGGGGCACTACAAAACTTCCTAACCGAAACAACTGATGGGAAATCAACATGAGCTGGCACTTTCCTTTGACTCATTATACATACCAAAGCCTGAAACTGAGAGAGGATCTGGGAGACAGTTTCCAGGTTTAAAAAAAGAAAAAAGTTTCCTGGAGGGCCAGGCATAGTGGTATACACTTTTAACTGAAGCCTTCAGGCAGATTTCTGTGAGTTCGAGACCAACCTACTCTAAAAACAAAATATAAGTAGAAAATGTACATGTTCTTCTTGCTCTTTTGTTCCATCCATTTTTTAAGATGCCCTTTTGCTTTTTAGTTGTGTAAAATTTTGAATGTTTTAAAAGTGAATAGAGGTGGGGCAGGCAAGATGGCTCAGTGGTTAAGAGCGCTGGCTACTCTTCTAAAGGGCCCTGGGTTCAATTCCCAGCACTCACATGGTAGCTCACAACTGTCTGTAACTCTGGTTCCAGGGTATTTGATCTCTTCACACCAATGCCCATAAAATGAAATTAAATAAATAAAAAAATACACCTACAATTGAGTACTCTAAAATACGTGTAAGAAATCCCACTTTGATCATCCATGCCATGTTAAGTAATTATCAATATCCTAGAGTGCTTCCTTTTTAACTGCTTGTCTTGTATTAGAAGAAGTTATAACATTCACAAAAGGAATGGATTCAAGCTCACAAGCTCACTGCCTCCGCCCCTCAAGCGCTTGGACCTTCGGCATCACACTTGGTTCTCCAGAGATAATTGAAAGGATTATTACAACTGGAAAATGTGAGAATTGATCTGGGGGAATAAAAGCTAGGAAGCAAGAAGCCATTGGAGAGAAGCTGTCACCGGGAGGGAAGTCCCATGTGAGCAGAAGGGGACAGGGGCAGTCACTTAGATGTAATGTAGTAGGGGCAAAGGGGAATGATCACACTGACCCGGTCACACCTACCCAGACTGTTGTCACTGCTCGTGGGCCAGGAAGTGATTCTTTCCCTCAGCTTCTTTTTACTGAACTTGTCTGATTTCATGGAAAGGTCTGCTTCCTCCTTCCCGATCTCTCTAACGAGCTGCGTGTGGCACCTTGTGAAGTCTTGGAAGGAAATCTTCCCGTTTTCATCTGTGCCCAGTTGGTTCATGATCTCAGCCACCGACTCTTCCATATTCAGCTGTCGGCAAACCATCAGCAAGTCATTCCTGGGGGGGGGGGGTGAACACAGGCGACCTTGTCAGGAGGGCTAGAGGGAGTCGTTAATGAGAAAAGAAACAACACTGTTTCTTAAATGCATTTGCTATAGTATCCTGATTTTAAACTTTCTCGTTGCTTCGAGAAAAGTGGTAGCGTACAAAGTCATATGGTTGAGTGTTTGGGTTCATATCTTTAATCCCGACACTGGGGAAACAGAGGCAGGTGGATCTCTGTGAGTTCAAACCCAACTTGGTCTACCTATGGAGTTCCAAGCCAGTTGGTGCTACATATTGAGACTCTGTCTTCACCAAAACAAACAAACATCTGTTTTCACCTGGGCTTTCTAGACAAAACCATTTGCCATTGAGAAGGGTGACAGCGCTGGCTCCCCTTTGTTCTTTTTCTTCCTATCCTTCAGAACTTTCTCTTGTCATTTCTTCTGAAATTGAAGAACTTAAACATTCTTTCTTTATATCTGTGCAGTGCAGCACTGTGACTTCTCCCAGACAGTATTCAGAACACAAGAAAGCCAGTTTCCGCCATTCTGTCCATCTATAACTAGTCGGGCTGTAAGGACAACAATGGGAGTGTTGACAACCATGCTCCCCAGCCCGGGCCTCTGCTCAGCTTGGTTCTTCTGTGGAAATGTTACTTAATCTTGATTTCCACTTAACCTCTGCGTTTTTCGGATTTTCCACTTCCTGTCCATAATTACATCTCTCTGAGATGCAGAGCAGGCATCTAAATCCCAGGCACCTTTCATGACTGGATGTAATGAGAAAATGTGAAGCGTTGGGACCTAAGATGAGGGGTGGCTGAGGTCACTGGAAAATTATGACTATAGAATCTGAATTAGTCTAAATAGTCTGTGACTCTAGAGTCTATAGAGCCTTACTTTTTGGTTGTTGTTTTCATATTTTGTTTATTTTGTTTTGTTCTGTTTTTTATTTTTGACAGTTTCTCTGTGTAGCCTTAGCTGTCCTGAAACTCACTCTGTAGACTAGGCTGCCCTCGAACTCAGACATCCTCATGCCTCTGCTTCCCTAGTCCTGGCATTAAAGGCGTGCACCACCACCTCTCGGCTGAGACTACCTTTTTTTTTTAAAGGAAGAAAAATAATTTTTAAAGGAAAACCAGAAACATTATGCTCACCGAGAACATTTTATCTGGCAGATGTCAGTTTGGTCCTTGACACTGCAGATTTTTTTTTCTTTATAACAATATCTTTTGGGAAACATCTTGCTAATACCACCCCGAATATAAGTCATGCAAAGTCAATGAACTATAGAATTTAAGACCTGAAAGATAATCAAAACCACTCCTTGAGAACTAAGCTAGTAAATGCTTCCTCTCACTATAAACCTCTAAAGTGCAATTGTCTTGACCTAATCAATATGTTTGCTGATTGATATTTGCCAAGTCCCCTGTCCCAGGCCATCCCTTGTAAGTCCCATTTCCCAGCCAATACCACTATGACTTCTCAAGACCTCTAGGCCCATAGCTCTGTGCACATTTTAAAATTCTTAGGGAAATGGATGGACCTGGAGAATATCATCCTGAGTGAGGTAATCCAATCACAAAAGAACACACATGGTATGCACTCTCTGAGAAGTGAATATTAGCCCAGAAGCTCAGAATACCCAAAATACAATCCACAAACCACAAGAAATTCAAGAAGAAGGAAGACCAAAGTATGGGTACTTCATTCCTCCTCAAAAGGGGGAACAAAATACCCATGGAAGGAGTTATAGAGACAAACTATGGTGCAGAGACTGAAGGAAGGACAATCCAGAGAATGTCTCACCTAGGGACCCTTCCCATGTACAATCACCAAACCCAGACACTATTGAGGATGCCAGCAAGGGCTGGCTGACAGGAGCCTGATATAGTTGTCTCTGGAGAGGCTCTGCCAGTGCCCAACTAATACAGAAATAGAGGCTCACAGCGATCCATTGGACTGAGCACAATGTCCCCAATGAAGGAGCTAGAGAAAAGACCCAAGGAGCTGAAGGGGTTTGCAGCCCCTTATGACAAACAACAATATGAAATAACCAGTACCCTCAGAGCTCCCAGGGACTAAACTACCAACCAAAGAGTATATATGGTGAGACTCATGGCCCCAGCTGCATATGTAGCAGAGGATGGCCTAGTTGGCCATCAATGGGAGGAGAGGCCCTTGGTCCTGTGAAGGTTCTACGCCCCAGTGTAGGGGAATGCCAGGGCCAGGAAGCAGGAGAGGGTGGGTGGTGAGCAGGGGGAGTGGGGAGGGAATAGGTTTTTTTTTTTGAAGGGGAAACCAGGAAAGGGGATAACATTTAAAATGTAAATAAAGAAAATATCTAATGAAAAATTAAAGAAAAATCTTTCAAATTCACTCTACCTCATGCTTAGTTTCCCCTTGCTCTATTCCCTTCCCCAAGTTTCTAGTGTGTAAACACCATCAAATCTCAGTTGAACTTGTCACTGAGATACTGAAGGGGTTAAAGATGTGTCACCTCAAGACATCCTAAATGAGCAGATTGATTATCTCAAGTTGAAATACTCTGGGGAACTGCCACATCAGAAACTGGTGCTGGCACATGGTTTCCTGCATGGTTTTTTTGTTTTTTGTTTTGTTTGTTTGGGGTTTTTTTTTTTGGTTTTTTTTGTTTGTTTTTTGTATAAATTACATGCTTTCTTTTGGGATGGATGTCTTTCCTATACCAAAGCTGGAAAAGGACCTGGACCACTAGAGACTGTTAATCTGGGCTGCAGCAAACATGAATACTTTTAAAAGTAACCCTCGCTTACCACTGGCTTCCATGCCTCATCATACCCCTACGAGGTACCTTATTAACACTCTAGAGCAATGGTCCTCCGCCTTCCTAAGGCTGGGACACGTAAATACAGTTCCTCGTGTTGTGGTGGCCCTCAACTGTAAGATTATTTTGTGGCTACTTCATAACTGTGATTTTGCTACTGTTATGAATCATAATGTAAATACTAGATATGCAGGATACCTGATATGGGACTTCTGTAAAAAAGTTGACATAGTCTGAGAACCACGGCTCTAGAGTTTACTACTGTAGCCAGAATATCCATGTAGCCCGAAACTCCCTTCTCAAGGTTACTGTTTTTTGTTTAAAAGGCACAAACACAGCATGCTCTGGTCATTTCTTTGGACTTTACTCTCCTGTAAAGATCCCCATGCAAATGCAAAAGTAATAAAGGTTTCATGCTTTTCTCTTATAAATCAGCTCTTGTTTCAGTCTGGTTTCTATACCTACATTGAAGAACTCAAATAAGAAGGGGGAGGGGGCTGAAGGGGTGTCTCAGTGCTTAAGAGCATGAGCCGCTCTTAGGAGGATCTGAGTTCAGTTCCCGTTGCTCACACTAGGCAGCTCACAGCAACCTGTAACTCCAGCTGCAGGGGTATCCGACACCTTCAGCCTCCAGAGGCACCTTCGCTCATGTGCACATGCTCACACACACACACACACACATACACTCAAAATTATAGAAATAATCGCTGTCTTACTCCCTTTAATAGTTAATAGTTACTGTGTTTTTCCATGACAGTCCCTAATATCTCATCAGTTTGTGCCAGGCCTATGTTGCTAGCTTTCTTAGTAGATCACCCTGCTTCCACATTTTATTAAATAATTTTTATGCACTACTATGCATTTTACTTTGACTAGTTTGTATGTATATGCATGTATGGTTCCGTGTAGTATATATGCCTCGGTGCATCTATAATATGTGTTTGTAAGGCAGACAGGTTGATGAATAATTATGTATATGAATGTGGGTATGGTAGATTATTACTCTGAATTTCCCATTTGTAGGTGGTATAAAGGGTATACACAGAAGTAGAGGCTCACTGACATCCACTGGACTGAGCACAGGGTCCCCAATGAAGGAATTAGAGAAAGGGCCCAAGGAGCTGAGGGGGTTTGCAGCCCCTTAGGAAGAACAACAATATGAACTAACCAGTACCCCCCAGAGCTCCCAGGGACTAAACCACCAACCAAAGAGTACACATGGTGGGACTCATGGCCCCAGCTGCATATGTAGCAGAGGATGGTCTAGTTGGCCATCAATGGGAGGAGAGGCCCTTGGTCCTGTAAAGGTTCTATGCCCCAGTGTAGGGGAATACCAGGGCCAGCAAGTGGGAGAGGGTGGGGTGCTGAGCAGGGGGAGGGGGAGGGAATAGGAGTTTTTTTTTCAGAGGGGAAATTGGGAAAGGGGATAGCATTTGAAAATATCTAATAAAAAATGAATTTAAAAGGGGGGTATACATCTATAGCCTTGTTTAAGCCTCAAAAGCAAGACACTTGTGGTATGTGTGCTCTTCCCCTCCTGTAATTCAGGCTTGATACCTCGCTTGTGTGTTTGCTGCCGTGCTAGTGAACTTGTGAGTGTACAGTGGGACTTGTCTCTTGTGCTCCACCATGCATGTGAGAACACACCACAGCAGGAGTCACCCTTTTGTCTGTCCCCAAATAAGTGAAATCAGCGGGTGCTCATCAAGACATACACCCTAAGAAGAGCCACTCCAACTCCTTCTAAGATGTATGCTTAGGGATAAATTCTTACAGTTCACAACAGCTAATATGATTGCTTTCTTGAGATTTTGTGTTCTAAATTGAAATGTTTTCAAAAATCTTCCACGTGCCTGTTTTATTTTTGTCTTCTTTATATTTCCTGACCGATATGTGTCTGCATTCATCCAAGATTTGAGATGGTCAGGTTACAAATGTAGAAAAAAACTGTAAAGGAAAATTCCAGATATTCATTTGAGTGCATGTTTTATTTTGCTAGAATAAGGTTTTCCTCCTTAGGTTTTTAGGCAATAATTTTAAAAGGTAACCCTTAAAAGCTAACCCTGGGAGACAGGAGAGGGGCTTCTACATTTCAGAGGTTCAGAGGGAGAT
The DNA here is from genome assembly GCA_019843855.1 of Hylomyscus alleni. NCBI lineage: Eukaryota > Metazoa > Chordata > Mammalia > Rodentia > Muridae > Hylomyscus > Hylomyscus alleni. Next base: position 8,234 of record JADRCC010566206.1, read on the forward strand.
CCTGACACTGATCTTTTCTGAGTGGCTGGAGCACTGTGTGTCAGATATTTTTACAATGATGATAATCTATTTCACAGCTTTGTTCTGAAGTAAATGAGAAAAGACATGCAAATCACTCACCATGGTTTCTGGCACATATTAACCCCCCACTAAACAGTAGCCATTATTATAATCTTTCCACAATTATTGATTGTAGGTTTTCTCAATGACCCCGTTTCATGATTAAAGCATTTATAATGAAACAAGAACTGCTCCAGGAAAAAGAAAGTCCAATCATTTGCACAGGCTTGCTCACTAGGAGCAACATTCTGTCCACAGAGATCCTCGTCCCTGGTGCCTGGGGACCGTTTATTCCACCTGGTACCTGTTGGGAATCCCGGTTCTGTTCAGGCTTAAGAAGCCCTGCTTTAAGCAAAACATTTCAGAAGGCAGATCTATATTCTAGAAGTGCCATGTCAAAGCAGAATGGATAACATTGAACTGTTGTCTGGGCCAGTGAGTGGGGATGGTACCAAACTTTAACTCCGAACACACTGCTTCTGTTCTCAAGTCAGAACATATTCTTTAGATGGAAGTGCCTGTATTTAAAGATTACAGTTCACTGACATTCTTTCAGTATAGATTTACAGGATTATGACTTTGTCTGCAAGGGAACTACTGTCACCATTTAAAGGCATGAAGGCAGAAAGAGTCACTGGGATAAGTGACAAGTCCAGGAATTTAAACCAAGTCAGTCGGAGCCCAAGTCCTGGTCCTTGTATTCCACCTGCCAAGAGCCTTTGATGGGCAGCAGGATCATCAAGTGCCATTCGTTAGCAATATTTATATGGAACTAGAACGTCTGCATTCACTCTTCCATTTCAAATGTGCATGAAAATACAGTTCTATTTTATCATCAGTATTATGAATAGAAAAAGTTACAAGAAAGAAAAAAAAATTCAGACTTCTTTCAAGTAGAGTAAAAGCCAGGACAGCAGGATTGCAGCTACTGAGCTGGGCTGTTAAAAACTGCTTTCAGTGAGCTGTGGTCACCAGGTCCCAAGCCTCTCTGCAGTGTTTTCCTGTTGTCCCTCCTAATAAGTGCAGCTTATTGACCTGCTCTAATCTGGGCTAGCCTGGAAAATGTTCTTTGGTTAACGAAATGGGGTAGGAATAGCATTCTAGGACATTGAACACATGAGCCTTCTCAGTTGTAGTTTATCAAAACAAGGTGTTGTGTAGCCCAGGTTGGCCTCGGGCTCTAAATAGCTAAGACTGGCTTTGAATTTCCAATTCTCTTGCCATCACCCCTCAAGTTCTAACTAAGATCTCAGGTGTGCACCATGATGCCCAGCATTGACCACAAGGCCTTGAAGACACATAGTAGGCTCTCCCTTCCTCTTGATTCTGTGCATCACTACTGGTCCACTCTACCTTCCTTCTGAGAACACTCAGCAACCACACCATTCAGTCAGTAGCTATACACAGCTTTGTGACAATTTTGCATTGTTATATTAAACATTTTCTTTTCAAAAAAATTGCTTTAACATATTCAAGACTTGTGTTCCTAGCCTGATCTCAAGCTCGTAGAAACCCATGTTGGCCTGAAATCAGGATCTTCTGAAATGCACAGAGAGCCCAATAAGCATACCTCCAACACACTTAATTTCATGAATTGAAGCATAAATACTCAGAAATTTAAAATGATCACTCTTCTGAAGACAGTCTCACTTTATTTTTTTTTTCCAGATACATGGCTTCTCTTCTAGTAGACTTCAGAGCATGAGGTGTTCGGTAGCTATGAATGACTAATAGGCCCCATAACAAAACAAAGGGCCCTATAACCTTAGTACACAAGGCTTTGAAAAAGGAAAGCAAACATTTTACACCATGCGTGCATGGTCTAAGCAGGACATGTGGTGAGAACTACATAGGTAAGTGATTTACTCACCAAATGAATACCATAGAGGGCAAGGATACAAACCATGACAGCTCCACATGGAGCACCACTGTCTACAGAGTTCATTGTCAACTGGCCTGTCCGTATACACTGCATGGCTGTATTCTAGAAAACACACACTCAAGGTAGAAATGTGAGAGTGAAAGTGAGAAACTAGAGTTCTTTGCAATCTCTCTACTCAGCAGTAACTGCAGAGAACATTTCAACATGTGTCATAAAAGCTCGATGAAGTGGTTTTCTACTTACTAAGTCACCATTGTGACAATGCTGTAAGAGACATCTTGTACTCACGTTTACACGTATATACCTTGTCCTCAGACAATGCTACTATGTCATGACAAAGGAATGGAACCAGATTGATAGCCAACGAACTGGCTAGGCTAGGTCATACAGTTTTTAGTTCTGTGGAGAACACCAATCTCCAGGCAGCAGAATCGAAGTATGACTGAAGATCGATGTTTCTAGCTCTAAATCGCATGGTTTCATGAAGCACAGCTATTACTTCTCTGTGTGTGAGTCCTTTTTCTCTGGGCTATTTTTCTTCATTTAACGTATAGAGAAATTGAGGAGGAAGTAGAAATTCAATGAAGCCGTTTATCATCCAGGGAAATTTATAGCCCCACATAAGGCAAATGTAACGGGGAGGATGAGTTTTGGTCTCTCTGGCTCAGGGGAAGGAAGACCACAATTCATTTCCACAATGACAGCAAACCCAGAACCCAGCTGGAACACAGGTTGAGCCAAGGCAGCCATTATTTGAGTGAAAAAGAAAATCACATTATTCTGTTCAAATTTGCCAAGTAACTGAGATCCTTAGACCCGGTCAGGAGGTCAGAAATCAGTGTTTGTGGAATAAATACAAAAATAGGCTAAGAGCTCATAACGTACTTATTTGATTTGTGTGACAGAAAAACATAACTTAGATCACTCTGATTTCACTGCCACAGATTTCTCAAAATGTAAAAACTAAAAACAGCTTCCATTAAACAGGATTCTGGACTGTGACTGTTAAATTTTGTAGACAGATGCTGTGCGAAACAAATGTATTTGCCTTTCATCACTGCTTCTCAGCAAAATGAAGCAGGGTACAGATAAAAGAAGGGAATAAACAGACCATAGTGAAGACAGCACATAGTCAGAAGAGGTTATCAGGCATAAGAGGCCTCAACAGGTTCTAGAAAGATTTAAAAGACATGGGAACATGTTGACAGACCATGAAGGCTCTGAAAGTCCACGCTTAGACTATGGAGCCCGGAGCTTCTGAGGAGCGACTGAAACAACCAAGATCCCAGTGTGCAATCAAACTGCTGTGATCGGCAGTGAGGACCAAAGTGGGGCTTAAGGCAGCAAAGCTACCCTCCCATCACAGCCCAGAGCAAAGAGACTGTTCAAATCTTGGATTCAGAGATGGAAGCATTAAAAAAAAAAAGGTGGATGGGAACCTTAAGGTTTAGAAAATTTACCTCCAAATCTGCCATGGTTGTGCATGTCTTTAATCTATTACTCAGGAGCTATCCCTATGAATTTGAGCTCAGCCTGGTCTACATAAATGATTTGCAGGCCAGCCTAAACTACATTGAAGACCTTGTCTCAAACACTCACACACTCACACACACACACACACACACACACTCACACACACACACACACGTACACATGTGCACACACAAGCACATACGCGCACACATGTGTACTCATACGTGCACAAACATGCACACATGCGCACACACATGTGCACACACTCGCACACACACAAACACACACACATACACACACACACACACACACACACACACACTCACTGTTCTAAGGTGTAGTAGCAGGCATGGAAAGGAAGGTGGGACAAGAGTTTTATGATTTTCACAAACTCTTCTGCATCTTGTTTTGTTTTCAAATCATTTATATGAATGATTTTGTTAAAAGTAATGACTTTATATTTAAAAACAAGCCAAATGTGTCAGCAGCATAATCTGCAATATGACAGAAAGACAATTATTATTTAGATATCTAAAGAATTCCTACAACATAATTTATTTTGGGTGGGTTGAGGAGCACCCTCAAAGAAGCTGGGGGAGGGGGATGGGATCAGGGGTAGTCGTGGAGGGGAGACCAGGAAAAGGGATAACATTTGAAATGTAAATAAATAAAATAACTCAATAAAAAATATAAAATAATTTTTAAAAGAATTTCTACAGTACAAGAAGGGGAAAATAGTAGAAAAATGGGCAAGTAATGTGGATAGCCAGTCAGAAGGAAAGAGCTCCGTAAGCATAGGAAAACACTATTAGTCTCACAGATAGGAGGAAGATGCAGACTAGACTAATTTTAAAACTCAGATACTATTTAAATATACATAACACTCCCCAGGTAGTATCCACCCAATTGCCAGTGCTGGCAAAGGAGCACAGGCTGGCACCTGGCGTTGGCAGAGGAAAAGCTGTCACCACATCTCTGGAGAGGCGTTTGGCAATGTCTATGCACACCATCTCTGGTGGTTAAGAGTGACTGTCAAACTGAAGGGATTTACAATCACCATGGAAGCAAACCTCCATCCACTTCTAGGAGGGATTAACTAGATTAAATTAATTGAAGGAAAAAGACACACACACACACACACACACACACACACTTAGGGTAGTTCTAACCCATGGGAGTCCTAGGCTGAATTTGAGGAGAAAGGTATGCAAGCACAAGCATCCATGACTCTGCTCCCTGACTCCAGATGCACCCTGACCAGCTGCCTCCTCCTCCCACCACAATGGCTTCCCTGCTAGGATGCACTGTATGCCTGAAACCCTAAGCCACGTAAACTCTTCATCCCTTAGTTTGCTTTTTGTCAAGCCCTTAATCCTTCCTCTCTTAATTCGCTTTTAGTCACAGCAAGAAAAGTGACTAACATACTCTCTAATCAAATAATCACCCTCCTGTTACACGTGCTAAAAATCTCATGTAACTATGTAAACACAACTCTGGGTGTCCTCACAGGAGACCAGCCCAATAATAAAGAACTGGGAACAGCTGAATCCTAATGCGAACCATCATGCTGACAGAAATAGTTAATGCATATTAGATGTTTAATATGTGTCAGGGCCTGAGCCTGAATTAATGTATGTGTATGTATATGATGTATATATGTACATATAATTATACACACACACATATATATACATATATGTGTATATGTATATACGTATATATACATATGTATATATATACATATATGTGTATATGTATATATGTATATATACATATGTGTATATATATATGTACTACTAACCGGGACCTTGGGGTTCTCAGAGTCTGAGCCA
>JADRCC010566207.1:0-10039 GCA_019843855.1 Hylomyscus alleni
TCCTTCTGAGACAAAGTGAGTCTGCCTTCTAGATTCAGATGGGCCCTATAATAGTCTGAAGTGACATGAACATCTTTATTTATCATCCCCAGAGCTTGTGGACTGTCACTACAGAGCCTGTGATCTCTTTTTTAGTGCTGCCCCTCCCCTCCAGGGTCCCTGTTACTCTGGCCTAGGTTTTCAGGTCAGAAAACGTGGGTACTATAGTCCTTGGCCTGCAGGAGGCTGTGACAGATACAACATACAGGTCACATGTATTCTTGTGTTCTTAGGCTGAGCTCGGCTGTGTTCTAAGACTTTTGGATTTGTGCCCAAAGTAGTGTCACATGTCTCTGATCTCAGCAGTTAGGAGGCAGAGGCAGGTGGATCTCTGTGGGTTGGAAGCTAGCCAGGGCTACATAGTGAGACACTGCCTCAAAACAAACAAACAAACAACAAAAACCCCAAACAAAAAATACCTCAAAACCAACAAACTTATATTTATGTGGATCTCTGTGGAACTCTGGAGCCTGGCAAATGCCCAGGCTGGTGTGGATTGGGCCTACATACACCAATCATGTTTTGGGAAATGTAGATTTAGCCCCACCCTTACCCCTGTGGGCCAGAGTGGGGTACATCAACAAGGTTCTTTGTCAGTCCAGACCCAGGCAAGAATCCTAGTGACCCATTTCTATGAACTTCATGACCCCCTAGGCATCACAGTGCCATGTTAGAGTCCCCGTGGCACAGGAGCTTGAAGTGTTCTCCCAGGAACCCTAGATCCCCCCTCTTCTTTCTCGCTTTTTGTTTTGTTTTTTGTTTGTTTGTTTGTTTGTTTGAGACAGGGTTTCTCTGTGTAGCCCTGGCTGTCCTGGAATTCACTCTGTAGACCAGGCTGGCCTCGAACTCAGAAATCCACCTGCTTCTGCCTCCCAAGTGCTGGGATTAAAGGCATGTGCCACCACCGCCCGGCTCTCTTACTTTTTGGCCCCTCTATCTTGAGGCCTTGCCTCTAACAAGCCTCTGGTTCCCTTGCCCAGTCAGCTGATGGTACTGTACAGAATAACAGCACAAAGGGCTTTTGTCACCCCACCCCGAGCTCGGCTTTGGGGCTCCTCCTGACCCCCCTCCCGCCAGCCCCCTGTCTCTGACCTCGGGCCACCCCAGCTGGAGATTGCGGCGGTATTTTTCCACAGATGCTGCTCTGCTTCATACACGTTGGGAAGATAGATGCAAAGTCTGTATCTATATATACCTTCCCACCCCCGGATGGCGTGCGTCTCCTTCGCCAGGCTGTGGTCGTGCAGTCTGTCGCTGGTTAAGGCACTTCTCAGATTTGCGTGTTTAATATTTTATCCAGGAAGTACTCCTGGCTATACTTCCAGTATGCTGGAAGGTGGTGTGAAGCTGATAGAATGTCAGGTCCCAGAATGGTTGCTTACAGCTCCTGGTGATGGTGGGACAAACAGGTGGGGGAGGGTCTGGAGAGTAGTGACGTCAGCTTCCGGATGTTAGAAGCGTCAGCACTGGGGTCCCAAGGCAAGGTGGCATTGGAAGGAGCCTATTGGATATGGGCTCCTGCGGGCAGCACAGAGAACATTCCTTTTTAGGGACACATAAGCAATGACAGAAGTGGCTTCTTTGGTCCAGCTGTTCAACCAGGTCTTAGACAATTAACTGTGTGATAAGTCTCCAATGGGAAGAAGGCCTCTGAGGCCATGAGGAAGTCACCCATCACCTAGGGCCACAGAACGCTGTAATAAGCAGTAGAGAGAGCTAGATCAGAGGTCTGGCAGCTGCCGTGGTACATCAGAGTCCCTGAACCTCTCTGGGATCCACTGCATCACAGGAGGGGGCATTAAGATCTTCCTCACTGGAGTGCTGGGGCAGAGAGCACCAGCCACACAGAGAACTAAAGACAATCCCCCTGTTTCCACTACTCTGTGTATGACACAGGGTCTCGGATGGGGGAAGAAGTGAGAAAGTCCAGGCTGTGGCCCAAGGGCAGATGGAAAAACCTGGAGATGGAAGGGGGTGGGGGAAAAACAGACAGACACTGGCCTTTCATTCTGACCCTTCTGAGACATGAAATGCCTGATTGTGCCTGGGTCCCGAGGGTGTGGTGCTTGGGGAAGCCCGTTCCATCCCCCAGCCCCTGGGGAACAAGATCCCCACACATCCCCACTGCTCCTGACAAGAATCAGACAGAAGAGAATTCTTGAACAGTGGGGTTGGGTAGACCCCACCCCCCAAGTCTGGCTCTATCCCTTACAGAGTTTCAGAGATTTATCTCTGCAGGGTTCTGAGACTCAGCTCTGATGGGAGGGACACGCTCCTATCCCAGACAACTAAGTTGGAAAGTTCTTCCCGGTTTCTAGCCCCAGTTCTTTGTATTGCCAATGGAGGGTGACAGCCCCGTTCTGCTTTGGATGCATTTGATCAAGGATCCTCACTTGGGTCCTGGGCATCGCGCTGTGACGGGGTGCCTGGAGGCTTGTGCTTCCCATCCTGCCTGTTCCAAACACGTGCATAGATTCCCTTGGTATTTTAGGTACAGTGTTCTTTCTCCTCCACATTCTGTTCCTCTCCATGGCAGGAGCTGGACAGGAAGCTGAGAAGGCCTCCAAACAGCCACCCCAGAGCCACTGGACCATTCACTCCAGAGCAGACATGTTGGGAAAAGGAGTCTTGCTATGGTCCCCCCATCTGGCTGAGTGGTTGGTTGCCCTGTGGGACTTTTGTCCACTTGGGACTTTTTATCCAAAGGACATGATACAGAAACTCAGAAATAAAACCAAGAAGGTCTGTGCTGCTGGGCTGGCTCTATTCCTGTGGCCCCTCCCATCACCCCTGGAGGCTTCCAGGGGTCCCTCAGGATTCCAGGGCAGCATTGGGAAAACGCTGGTTGGCTAAGTTGTCTTTCTGAACTCTTGGGACCTACCTATGGAGGACCACCCATGTCAACTGGAGGACAGACAGAAGGACAGTGGAAAGCACTAAATAACAGCCTTACATTTGGCAGTGAGGACCCCCCCACACACACCTTTAATCCCAGAACTCCAGAGTCAGAGTTGGAGGCAGTCAAATCTCTGTGAGGCCAGCCTGGTCTACAGAGCAAGTTCCAGGACAGCCTGGACTACACAGAGAAACTCTGTCTCGGAAAAAAATGAAAGAAGAATAAATAAATAAAAATAAATAAACAACACTATAGAACACCAAGTCCTTAGAACAAAAACCTTAGCTCAAGAAGTACGCCTGCTCATCCAAAGGGCTCATGGCCTTAGACATCTGAGTAGTGTTTCGTTTTTGTTTTAGTGCAGAGTTTCTTGTGTCCAGTTGGCTTCACGCTGTCTCTGTAGTTAAGGATGTACTTGATTTCTTGACCCTCTAGCCTCCACCTTCGAAGGGCGTATAGGTACATACCTGTAATGCTTTTTGGACTCTTCCATATTAGGCCATGTCTGGGGACATGTTTATCTGTCACAGGTCAAGGGTTGCTACTGTCATTTATCTAGTGGGTCAAGCCCAGGATGTTGCTAAAGAAAGATGGAAAGTATCCAGAGCTCTGAGATTGGAAAAGTCTGGCTTAAAGTCTAGAGAAAGCCAGTGTCTTGACTGTTTATCCCACAACCCCGTAACCCAGAAAAATGCACCCAGACCTCAGAAGCAGTGAGCCCCTCCTTGTCTTCTGCATCTGCCTCAGCCCTCCCACTGAGTAGGTGCTTTACAAGCATTTGCCAGATGAAGATGAATATGCAAATACTGACTCACCTCCATGCAGTGGGTGGGGCTTCCCTTCCTAGGCAGAGCCCTGCTATCCTAGAGGCCCACTTCTGTGTTCAGTTACCACGCCTTTCCTTTAGGGTTCCTGACCCTGGCAACCCAGGGAGAAAGCTGAGGAGGGCTCACTCAAAAGTGCCTGAGCTGTTGACTCAGAAATAACAGATGCTCACTCCCAACTCAATTTGAATCTCATTTGCATATACTTTGACTATAATTTGCATGCTGCTCCTTTAAAGTCAAAAGGCATGGCTTGGCTCTCCTGGCCTCTGTCTGGCCCGTTCTCTCTTCCTTAGGGACCGCTCCCTGACCCCAACTCTATTTCTGCTCATCTGAGAATCACCCGTTTGGTGAATTCTCAGACTTTTGTACAGCTGAATGCCAAAGACTAAGGGGCCCGTTGCCTACTCATCCTTTATGGTCAAAGCCTGACTTTTGGTGTGACCACTCCCGTGAAAAGGAGGTTGCGATTTCTGGCCATGTGGAGTTACTATGGGGCTTAACCAGAAGACACCTCTCTGCTGTTTTCCTAGACAGACTTGCTATGTAGTCCAGGCTGCCCTTGAACTCTCCGTCCCTCCCGTGTGCTGGGATTACAGGGCTATCCCACCATGTTCAGTTAAGGCTGTGTTAAAGTGCATGGTTTGTAAGCATCAGGAACTGTTATCCTTCTCTGAACTTCCTGCTGGGTTACACTCCTTGCACTCCTTCCACCTCGGGGCACCTCGGGCTCTCTGTGGCCAGGCCCTTCCGCCCTTCGGGGCCTCTCATCTTTTCTCTCTGGGCACTCATGGTTTTCCACACTCAGAGCATGCCAGAGACTCCCCGTCCTCTCTCCAGAATGGAGAGCATATATCTATTGCAAGCTCCACCTTGCTGTCGAATCGTTATTCCAAAGGAGCATTGGGGCTGGGAGGATTCTGAGGCCAGAGCATGTTATAGGCTTCACCACTGGCTACATACATCCCTAAAGGCAGTGAGTCTACCTGATATGTTTACTTTTTGGAGTCTTCTTCTTTTTTTTTTTTTTTTTCTAAGACAGGATTTCTCTGTGTAGTCCTCACTGTCCTGGAACCTGCTCTGTAGACCAGGCTGGTCTTGAACTCACAGAGATCTACCTTCCTCTGCCTCCCAAGTGTTGGAATTAAAGGCCTGTGCCACCAATGCCCCTCTTTCCATGACGTTCAGAGTGATCTTGAACTTACTAGGTAGCTCAAGCTGACCACACAATCGGACCATCTGCCAGTCTCCGCATCTTGAATGCCAAGGTTCTAGGCATGCACTACCATGCCCAGGCAATATTGCGCTTTCTTTTCCTTGCGGGGTTGGGGGTGTTTCGAGATAGGATTTCTCTGTGTAACCCTGGCTATTCTGGAACCTGCTCTTTAGACCAGGCTGGTGTTGAACGAGGAGATCCTCCCGCCTCTCCTCCCGAGTGCTGGGATCAAAGGTGTGCGCCAGAATCGCCTGGTTAATATTGTACTCGCTAACGCTACTTTCTACAGAGATTCCCGACTTTGGTAAATGCTGTTGACATTTATCCAGTGTTCGAGCCCCAAACTCCAACGTGATTCTCCCTCAGCTCCTGCATGATGCCCCGCTGTGCAACATATTACCTGGCAACTCATTGGTTTACATAGCAGACATTTTTGTGGGGCATGGTAGTGCCAGCCTGTGATAACCGGGGAGGTGGAAACAGAAGAGCCAGGAGGTCAAAGCCATCTTTGACTAGGCAGTGAGTTCCAGAACATCCAGAGGATATGTCCTGGTCATAGCACTCCTTGTTTTCAGAAGCAGGAGAGGAGGCTGGAGAGGATGGCTCAGCCCTTAAGAACACTAGCTGCTCTTCCAGAGGTTCAAATTCCAGCCCATTCACAACTGTCTGCAACACCCATGCACAGACAAGCATGCTGGTAAAAACACTGGTACATAAAATAAAAATGAAATAAGTTTTCTTTTTTTATATTTTATATTGTATAAATTTCATATTTTATAAAACTATATTTTATAATGTAGAATATATAAAATATATAATACATATAATATAGAATATAAAATAAAATAAGTTTCATATATTCTACATTTATACATTTACTCTGTACTTAGTTCTACATTTACTGTTCCACTCTTTTTTCCTTCTTTTTAAAGAGTTATCTGTTTATTTTATGTATATGAGTACTCTGTCTATATCTGGTGTCTTTATGTACACCAGAAGAGCATATCATATTACATTACAGATGGTTGTGAGCCACTATGTGGTTGCTAGGAATTGAACTCAGGACCTCTGGAAGAGCAGCCAGTGTTCTTAACTGCTGAGCCACCTCTCAGCTGTCTCTGTTCTATTGTTTAGAAAGAGTCTTTGCGTCCAGCCATATCCAAGGGAGATACCATGGTTTGAATGTAAAATGTCTCCTACAAGCTCATGTGCAAGCTTGGTCTCCAGCAGGAGGCACTGTGTGGGGGAGACTATGGGAACTTTTGGACCCAGGGCCCAGTCAGGATCGGACCTTGAAGACTGTACATTGTATTCCACCCTGAAGTTTCCCTTAGCTTGCTTCTAGATTCCCTGCCCACTTTGGTCCTAGAAGAGAACACAGTGCCTTGAGTGTGACAGACAAGGGCTCTACCACTGAGCTGCATCCTTAGCTTAAATAGCAACAAAAGCAAGAAACAAAGAGGGAGGTTTGGGGATGTAGTTCAGTTGGTAAAGAATTTGCTTAGCATGCACAAAGCCCTGGGTTCAAGTCTCAAGATCCCATAAACCCGTTGTGGTGGTGGGGACCCAGCACCGGGAGGTGAAAGCAAGATCAGGATTACAAATCTGTCATACATTGGCCATACATCAAGTTCCAGGCCAGTCTGGGCTAGAATAGACCCTGTCTATAATCAAAACACTGAAGGGAGGAGGGAAGGGGTGCGGTGATACCCAGTGGGGACAGAGATGCGGCACACGCTGGAAAGAGGCTGAAGAGCGAAGGCAGCTCAAGCTCAGAAGCAGAGCGCTTTCGAAGCACATTCAAGGACCTGAGTTCAATTTCAGTACACAGGAAGAAGAGAACTATTTGCCAGGCAGAGCTTTGAATTCGAGGTCAGCCAGGTCTACAGAGCTGGCCTAGTCTATAGAGTTCCAGGACAGCCAGGACGACACAAAGAAACCCTGTCTTGAAATTTAAAAAAAGAAAGAAAGAAAGACACACAGAGAGAAAAACCTTTAAAAAAAAAAACTTAAAAAAATTTTTTTTCTCATCTGGAGGAACTGAAAGGCTTCCAAGAAGCATTTTCAAATCTTTAACACCCAGAAGGTCCTCGGTGAAACCATCGCTGGCCCGATGCCCAGTCACGGAAGAGCCCAATCCACTGACGTAACACCTGTGTCATCCTCTACCGAACGCACTGCACTTCCAGTCAGCTTTCTAACACTTTTCAAGTTAAGTCCAAGCAGCCAACCAAGGACTACTGATAAATGAGGAAAACTCCTTTGTTAGGGCCTGTCCTCAGGCTGACATGTCCCCAAGGATGAAGGCTCTGCCCTCAGTCTCTAATACTATTTACTGGGAGGTGGTGGACCATTTAGAAGGTGGAGTCTAATGAAGGGAACTTAGCTCCCTGGAGGTATAGCCTTGATGGGTAGAGGAGCGAAGTAGGGAGGGGTAGGGAGGTGGGGGAGGGTAGGGGGTGAAGAGTGGGGGTGGGGGTGGGGGTGGTAACTGAGGCTCTTACTCTACCTCCCTTTTCTCCGCTTTCCAGACACCATGAAGTGGACAGCCCCCTCTGCCACATTCTCCTGTGCTATGTTACTACCAGAGGATGGGACCATAGCCTGAACTTTCCTCTTACTAAGTTGATTTATTGCCAAGTATTTGTTATAGCAACGGACACACCTGGTGTGTGTGTGGGGGGGTATAGCTACCACAGAGTTAGCCGTGCTAGAAATATCTTCCACCTGTTAGAGGAAATGCTTGAGGAAATATAAGGAGGAGGAGCCGGCCAGTCTTCAGACGCTTGCCAAAGAAGGAGAGGAAAGAAGGCCTTCCGGAGGAATCCCAGGTTGCGGTGATGCTCCAAGAGTCTTAGCACAGAAACTGCCCACCATAGGAGTCCCCACTGGGCACAGGTGTCCATTCCAAGTCCCTGTGGTACTCAGTACGGGCTAGAGCTGTTTGGGGAAACTATGACCTCAGCTCCCACGATCGCTAGACCTGAAGGCACCTGGAGAAGCTGAGTGTGCCTTCCTCCAGGTGAGGGCCAAACGGTGCTGCTCAGGGACAGCCCAGGGACAGCCATACTCTTGGAGTGAAAAGGGAAACAGACAAAACCAGGGAAGGGAGAAACATAACGAAGCAAGCCAAAATATGTAAAAAGAAGCTGGGTGGTAATCCCAGCATGGGGGTGGGGTGGGGGAAGCAGGTGGATCTCTGTGAGTTCGAGGTCAGCCTGGTGTACATAGTGAGTTCCAGGGTAACCAGGGCTACTCCTATCGAGACCCCTATCTCACAAAACAAACAAAACAAAGCAACAAACCAACATCACCAACAAAAGGCAAAAATAAAAACATGCAAGCCAAACCAAACAAACCAAAAAGGGATTCTCTTTGGCTGCATGGCGTGTTTCCTGGTGTACTTGAGACCCTAACTAAGAAAACGATCACAGGACATACACACAGGGAGAAGGAGAAGCGTTAAATAAACAGAAACTATCCTTTAAAAATATGAAAGGAAGCCAAGCCAAGACAAGACCCAGAGAATCGAACGCTGCACAAAGGAGTCATAAGGAACGGAATGGCATAGAACCTCCTGGAATTTAAACCAGCCAGGAAGGAGTGAGAAGTTAAAATTAAGTAGGAAGGTTGGGGAGGAGATAAAAATAAGAATCACCCAGAGAGAAGCAGGAAAAGACGGGCTGGAATCTTTTAAGTATTCACAGAGCACCCATTGGGGCATGCAGGCAAAGCTCTCTGCTCTGCAGGGAAGCTCCTGGAAGACAGGGCTCAGGGGGAGCCAGGCCTACTGGCATTCTCTTATGATACCAGCATTTAGGCGGTGGAGGCAGTAGGATCAGAAGTACAAGGCTAGCCTCAGCTATCGCGTGAGATGGAGGACAGCCTGGGCTACCTGAGACCACCTCTCAAAACAAACACATGAACAAATGAATAATCACGACATCGATGGATTTCCAGCGTTAGACAGGAGCTCCCGAGAGAGAGAGAGAGAGAGAGAGAGAGAGAGAGAGAGAGAGAGAGAGGTGAATATAGCAAGAGAGCTAGGTAATGTCTCAGAAAGGAAGGTGTTTAATCTCTAAAATGAATAGGCTGCACTGCCTCTGTCCAAAATGAGTAACAAGAGGTGAGTTTATCTACCTTCCTGCTTGAGTCAGTCACAAAGACAGGCAAACTATATGTGTTGTTTTGAGACAGGGTTCCATAAAGCTCAGGTGGTTATTTAGTCCAGGCTGGCCTTGAATTCCCATCCCCTGTCCCCCATCTCCCTACCTCTCAAGAGCTGGGATTATAGGAATGCACTATGAATCCTAGCTGGTTTTTGGTTCTTTTTGAGATTGGGTGGGGGGGCCTTGTAATGTAGCCCAGGCTGGCCTCAAACTGGTGATCCTCTGGCATCAGCTTGGATCCCCACACTCAGTCCAGCTGTGGGGTAGGGATGTTAGACTTCACTTCCTGGTGTGTTTGCCTCGGTTTGATGGTCACCAGTCACCATCGCAGTCTGGCTTAAACAGTGAGGTTGTGGCTATCACAAGACTATGGAAATAAGTTTCCAAGAGATTTCTTTTTTGAAGTTCTATTTTTTAATCTTTCATACTTAAGCTTATTGTTCATTTCAAATTGATTTTGGGGATGTATTTGAAGTAAAAGCCGGGATTGAATTTTCTTTGTGAATATCCAATTATTCAACATTTATTGAAGGCTGGTCCATTCCTGTCTGGACTGCAGCTGTGCCTTTGTGTGAGCCAGGTGATGCTGTGGGGATGGCTTTGTCTGAGAGCTCTATTCAGCACCGAGGGCCTAGCTGCACCCTGAATGTATCTCTCACTATTGCTTTACACACATACTTGTACAAAATTTTTAAAAAACTAATTTGCTCACTTTGCATTTCCATAGAAATTTATTTCTCTGGGGATGGCACATGTTGCTCTGGCAGAAGACCTGGGTTCAGCTCCCTGCATCCACATAATGGCGCACAACCATCTTTTTCTGACCACAACAGGTCCATACATCCCAAACACACACACACACACACACACACACACACACACACACACACACACA